>QODF01000031.1:152901-196811 GCA_024372805.1 Oostethus manadensis | reverse complement strand
CACACACACACACACACACACAGCGTCACACATCAAGCACCGACAGCTTTCAGGGGACAAAACTGGACTTACCAAAAATCAAACACTTTTGAGTCTTTCTGCGGTTGAGAGGAGCACACATCTGTCTCATGTGATAAGCAGCGATTTATAGGCCAATACATTTCCACCGCCAAGTGTCCCAAAACTCTTCTTGTGCCAGACACCCTCATGAAGGCACCAGGCTCAAACAACCTTGTTACCGAGACACTATGCTGCGCACAAAGGCTTCTAATGTGCAACGAATGAACCTTTATTGTGCTCATTAGAGCCATGAAAGCTCTTAGGTCTGCAGACTGTGACTGCACAGCAAACTTACTTTGTCAGTGCATGAGGATTTGTTTCTCAGCACAAACAAGCTTTGCATGCCGTGTGGTAATTTACGAGGGAGACTGACACCGTGCAGAAGGACGCAGCAGTGAGATATGGGAATTATTGGCTTTTCCATGGAAGAACATATGGTGTGTGTGGTGCCTAAACAGAGGGAGTATTCCGAGTGGTGGTTTTGGTATACCGAAAGCTTTTAACGCAGTTGGGAGAGCCGCTCATCGGGTTGTGGGACCTTGTCAAACACAGATGGGGGGATGTCAGACCCAACAGTGTGCACTGAGCTCGGACATGAACACTGACAAAACCTACAGTACAAACATACATGATCAAATGTATTTAGACACGGTTATTACTAGGGATGTTCCATATTGGCTTTTTGGCCGATATTGTCCAACTCTCAAGTTCTGATTCCGATGTGTGTCTGCTGTGTTTTTATTCCTAATTTATTTTTAATGAGTGCTACTGGCAGGGGGGGCCGTACAATAGAGAAAAGTCAGGACAATTTCATGATCCCTCGACAGGCAGGGGACCCAAAAAATTGGTCACTACTAAGAAAATCAGTAAATAATTAACCAGGGGGAGGGGGCAATGTGATTTTTGTGATGGGATCCTTGGAATTCTTTTACTGGCTATATAATAAAAAAAAGAAAAAAACCATAAAATCGCCTCATTTTTTAGACAAAAACATATTGGTGACACTTCCAGAGGATGACACGCCTTCTTTAAGGAGACTTATAATGTGAGAGTATACTGTATTGGTGGAACTTCCAGGTACAGGAAAAAGCACTCTTCCACCGCTGTCAAGGCTGCTCGTCTCGTTTGGTGAATTCACTCATTTTTGGGTAGTAAGCTTAGCCTTCAGATGGGCGAGTGTAGTCACATGGCTGCCTTTGAGTGACGATCTCACCGTGAGCCTCAAAAACTCACCACACTGTCTCTGTCTCTCTGTCTACCCGCGCAAGTTCGTTTTTGCGGCATGTGTTGGCAGTTCATAACAATCATGTCTTCCGTGTGGAACTTGTTTTGCGGGAGGGGAAAGTGGGAAGACAATGCTGCCAGAGATTTTAGTTAGGAAATGAAGATACTAAGGAATGTGAAGATACTACACTGCACCAAATGATGGCTGTGGGCTGCAAGAGTGCCGGCGATCAGCATTTGGGATCAGCGTTTAAAGGCAATTATCAGCATTTGCTGATCTTTGGCCAATCGACCTGTTACTATTTCATTCATTCATTTTCTATACCGCTTATCTTCATTAGGGTCACGGGGATGCTGGAGCCTATCCCAGCAGACTTTGGGCGAAAGGCGGGGTACACCCTGGACTGGTCGCCAGTCAATCGCACGGCACATATAGACAAACAAACATTCACACTCACATTCATACTCTAATGGACAATTTAGAGTCGCCAATTAAGCTAACATGCATGTTTTTGGAATGTGGGAGGAAACCGGAGTACCCGGAGAAAACCCATGCACGCACGGGGAGAACATGCAAACTCCACACAGAGATGCCCAACGGAGATTTGAACCCAGGTCTTCCAGCTCTCCTGACTGTGTGGCCAATGTGCTAACCACTCAACCACCGTGCGGCCCTGTGACCATTTCTTCATAGGAAAAAAAGCTGATACCAAGAGTGACTGATATTACATTCCCTTCCCTATTACAATACAGTATGTAAAACACTGAGTTTGGGTCATGGCATGACAACACGGATCTGTAATAGCGCCCATTCTTGTGGGAGGAGTTTCACAAGACTTGGAGCTTTTCTGGGGGAATTTTTGTACATTCATCCAAAAAGCATTTGTGAGGTCAAAGCTCATGAATTTGGATGAGACCCGGCCTAACCCATGAGTGGGCTGGTGAAGTTCCTCCATACTAAACGGATACAAGCATGACTTTATGTCTCCACTTGATGTAACACCCGGCAGTTACACTAATAATTACAATGGATCCTTGGTTAGTGTCATCAATCCAATCTAGATGGTCCCACTCAAACTGAAACGTACTCTAACTGAATCATTTTTTTTCCATAAGATATAAGGTAAATCCAATTTACTCGGTCCAGACAATCAAAAAACACAAAGCACGTTTTTATTGTTTAACAATTATACTAACATGCCGAAAGCAGTGGAATTCCGGCCGTCAATGTGCCAACGTGTCGACATGGACACCACCTTCATGTTCTGCTATGCGTTTTTTTTTATTCTATAGTGTTTCTCACCATCTTTATCAAATGCTGACACTTGCAACTTTGTTTGACTCCTTTATGCGTTGTTTTGCAGCCGTGATCTCGTTGTGTAACTGTGTTAGTTAGCAAAAAACCACAGACTCAAAGGCCGATGACATCATTGACAAGGCTGACTTCCAGTTCCCATTTAATCAGCAAGCTAACCTGCCAACAAGGACTGTTACTGTTAGGAATGGAATATTTTCCAATCTGTTTTGGATACATAATAATTCTATGCACTCTTGTAATGCCTGCGCTTGTCTGTCTTCTGGCTGCATCCCCCAGCCTCCTAGCCAAGGATTGGCAGAAACCAAATCAGACCACAAACCAACAAACGGTTAACAGGTTAGGTTTTCTAAACAGTGGGACTACCTGGGGCGTTTGAGAAAGAGGAACTCGGTTTCACTTTAGAGATCGCCTGGACTTTGGTAGACCTTGGCTGTTGGGCTGACCGGTCTCTCCAGCGCTGGCAATGTAATTGCTTGAATCTATTCCTTTTAATATTCAATTGTAAACCTTACTGGAGACACTTTGCCTTGGTACACATACCGAGGCAAAATATGGGGTACATTTGAAACTGGAAAAACTGGGGAGTACGGCAACCAAGGTTCCACTGTATATTACGACATTTCACTGTGCAACAGTGTTTACTATAGATCCCCAATTTGCAAGGGTTACAACCAAAAACCAGCGACAGAGTAACTGAGACAGCCATAAACATCTCCATTTTTGACACTGTGTTATCCATGTAAAGGAATTATTTATAAAATAATAATTTGGGGTTTCCTATGTGACAAATTGCTTCGGTTTTCATACATTTCAGTTTTTGTCCGGGCCTTTTGGCGCAAATAACAAAAGGGTACCGCTGTATGTCTTTTGTAGTGCATTTTTTTTCCAAACTACCTTCTCTGATGCCTTCAATCCGAAAGCATATCTGAGTCACTGTTCTGTAGCCACCGTACATTACAAAAGCAGTCACACAGCCAAACCTGGAAAAGATCCCTTACTGCTCTTTCAGTGGTTATGATTCCTCCGTCACAAGATAATTGAACACATCATGACAGACTCAGCCAGTTTCACTGACAATTTCTGGTGCCACGTGTGAGTGGGAAACAAATGGATGTAGGAAGGATAGAGGAGACATTAGGAAGATGTATGATTTTTACATGGCCATCAGTTGCAATGGCGACACAGCAATATTGGCGGAGAAGATATAGTGAAGGAAACACAGGCCCCCAGAGGAACATGCCTCAAGTGAGGGGAACACCTAACGTTTGTACTTTTGAGCCTCCTTTTAAACTGACCTTCTCTCACTTGGGTGACAGATTTTGCCGTCTGATGCGGTTACTCAGCAGGCTGACTTCCTGATCTTATGAAACTATCTTCCATGTGCTCTTCCTGGCAAAGACTAGCTGAGGCTAGCTTCAAGCATCTGAGCTTGGACTGAACAATCGCTGCTTGAGAGGAACTTTCCCCAACAAATCCCTTGATGAATGTCACATCTGAGCCATGTTTTAGCCCGTTCCTCTGAATTTTTAATGCAGTGGATGAAAGGCTTAGTGCAGCTTTTCTGTGTGATGCCTTCCTGAGGTGTACTGCTGCCTATTAGCTGCTTTGCCCTCAGGTTGATTGGCCATCCTCCTCAAGATACCACCCCCACCACCGATGGTCCACAGTGTCCTTATGCAGAAGACAGTACTCTCTTATCAACAGAGGCATGAATATTTATGGCTCCAAGTGGAAGGAGAAAAGTATACTGTAAGCCGCTTCAGCCCTGCTTTTAGTCTTGTTGTGCATGACTGGGTCCGGCAACGTCTGTTAACATGGTGCTGAAGTAGTCAAAACTGACACTTCCTCTGGCTCACCGTCGACAGAACGGCATGACAGAGTGTTGCTACCAGCAGAAAAGGAAGCATTAGCAGGACGCGCCCGCCAAGTTCAGTGGGAGTTCAGCACCGAATTTCCCTGTAAAGATGAAGCGGCCCTAAAAACATGCCAAGATACGATCAACGTAAACAAAGATGAAAAAGATGAGGCGGCTACATTTCCATTTCACTTGTCATCTGAAACCTGTAAGGTGGTATCAGGCCCAAAATATTTCTCAGATGGGTTCTTATGTAAGGAGGATGCCCAGTAGCTGCACAGATATGTTGCTCATCGTTCTTCCGACCCCCTCCAGGGGTCAACAGACAGGACTGTGTTTCTGCCGTTTTTTTTCTTCTTTCATCAGTTTGTTTATTTTCCATCCCCCGGCAGCCGATTGATCAAACTGCTTAAAGTACCCGAGCCCCCTGGTCATCTGCTCTATCTCCATCTGCTTGTGTACAGTCATGACCACGCCGCACTTGCGATGAAATACGCTCACCTTTTGGAGGTATGAGTGAATTTAATGTGAATGTATCATCAGGGAGTGATATTCAACTAAAAATGTCAAAGAGCTGAGGGCCATTTGGCTTCACTGTAGATATAATGTCAATGTTTGTATAAAAGGTAATAACATAATAAATAAAACACACTAAAAAAATACAATTTCTAAAAATTTTCAAGCAAATACTGATTTTTATTAAGAAAACATCCGTCCATCCTCTTCTGCTTATTAGAGGTTGGGTTGGGGAGCAGCCTAAGCAGGAAGGCGAGTTGCATGTGCCCTGAACACATCCTGACCAGATGCCTGAGCCACCTCATCTGGATCAATGCGGAGGGGCAGTGGTTCTACTCCAAGTTTCTCCCGGATGACAGTGCTCCTCAAATTATTTCTAAGGGACGGCCCAGCCCTCCCCACCCTCCCCACCCTCGCCTATGGTCATGAGTTATGGGTCATGACCGAAAGAACGAGATCCCGGATACAAGCAGAGGAAATGAGTTTCCTCCTTAGGGTGGCTGGACTCACCCTAAGAGATAGGGTGAGGAGCTCGGCCATCCGGGAGGAGCTCAGAGTAGAGCCGCTGCTCCTTCACATCGAGAAGAGCCAGTTGAGGTGGCTCGGGCATCTCGTCCGGATGCCTCCCTGGTGAGGTGTTTCGGGCATGCCCAGCTGGGAGAAGGCCCCCGGGTAAGACTTAGGACATGCTGGAGGGACTATGTCTCACAGCTGGCCTGGGAACGCCTTGGTGTCCTCCCGGTGGTGCTGGAAGAGGTCGCCGAAGACCGGGAAGTCTAGACTTCCCTACTGAGATTGCTGCCCCCGCGACCCGGACCCAGATAAGCGGAAGAAAATGGGAAAAAAAATAGAAAATGGGATGGCCCAGCCATTCTAAGGATAAAACTCATTTTGGCCGCTTGTAAATGCGATCTTGTCATTTCGGTCACTACCAAAAGTTCATGACCACAGGTGAGAGTAGGAACATTGATTGACTGGAAAATTGAGCCTTGCCATTGCAATAAAATAAAAATATTCTTCCGTTGTGTCTGCTACGTTTTTGATCAACCGTTTTGGTTTGGTTTGTTCTGTGTCACAGATGGGGATGCCTCGTTGACACATTTACAGGATACTAACTTTTGGTGTTTTAATAGAAATCCTTGTATTATGTATTTGATTGATTTTCAATTGACAATCAAGCAAATTGCTTGTTATTTCATTATTTTTTTTAGTTTCAACCAAAACAGCGAATGACACCTAATCAAGATTTTGAATTGAAATTATTGCCCTTGACCTGTGATTGATTTTTGTTTGTTATTTTGTGTGCCACGGGGTTTCATTTAATGACTAGTGCTTATGGGCACAGTCAGGCATGCAGTCGTAGCTGAAAGTTTTTATTGTTTCAATAACTCTACTGCCACAGTATTTTTCAAAAAAAACATTTCACGTTTCTGTTATATACGAACAAAACAAGCATTTTTTGTGGGGATGGTCAAAATTAAAACTGAAGCGGGAAAGATATTGAAACGCAAAATTAAAGTCACTTTCAAAACGTTTGGCCATGACTGTACTGTACATCGCCTACACCCGATGGCCTTGGTGGACAACCTGTCATTAGGTAGTTACTGACCGTAGATTTAAATGAGAGCTGTCAATTGATGAAAATATTTTATCACGATTAATTGCATTTAGTTAACTCATAATTAATCACACGATCGCAGATAGAAATAAAGCTTTTATATACTGTATAATAAGTAGAGATATAAATCTCTGTGGTTTACAGTTCCATACACAATACAACGATGACAACATCACATTTTATGTAAAGGAATATAAATGTTATGTTAGTCGGGACGCTTGTATGCAATACAGAACCAGGAATTTTCCGTATCATTGCACCCCGAATCTTGATGGTACCTCCCGAGGGAAAAAAAAATCGAACAGTTGATCGACGGCACTTTGGGCTTCTTGAAGTGAGAGCAGACGTAACGCAAAGTGAAGTTCGTTAAACCATACCTCCTCAAAAAGTCCATCCTGTCTCAGGCCCCAAAAGTCACCGCCGTAATGAGTCTCACCTCATTGAGCACGCTTATTCCATTTTCCGGTATAAGCGGCAAGCTAAATCGAACACACATCATGCTTTTTGGGGGGCCGAGGGATGCTCTAATATTACTTATTAGGTGGGGGAGGCACAGTCAGTATTGCAGCAGTTCAACCGTTACGGAACAAGATTGGTCTAAGTGGTGTTTCAAGCTGTGCTAGTAAATGAAGACAAATTGGGAAATTAAAACTACATCCTTCATTTTTAGGGCAAAAGCGCTCAAAGCCCTCTCTAATTGAAATTTCCAATTGCATTTACAGAATGGAAAGAAAAGAAAATGCATTTAATGGGAGCGAGGGAGACCAGCATGGCCCCACTCACAGCTCAGACTTTTCTGGCGTAAACATTTCCACTACTATCAAACTCACCGTTGACCACCACGGCTATATCCACAAAGTCGATTTCACCACGAGCCTCCACACTTGCCTCGCAGCGGTACACGCCCTCGTCTGCCTTGGTTATATGGTGGATCTGCAGGCTGTTGTTTGCAAGCACCCTAACCCTGCCTGCACCAAAGAGAAAAACGGGGAGCCTGATAAGAGAAAAGTCTTTTGACAATCAAATCAACTTCTCAGCATATTTACTTAATAGACTCCAAAATGACACTTTCTAATTAACAACCCTGAAATATATTTCTACTGTGTCATTATTAGACTAAAATGAAAATGAAAGTGAAAATTAAAGAACCTGTGACATGTACAATGATGGTATATCCACACGGGTAGACAATTGAGCGCCTCTTGTTCGTTGAAGAGATCTTTTGTCCAAAAGGCTTCTTCAGTTTAAAAATTGAAGTGTGGAGTTTGCCTCTTTGTGTCTCTGGTTGGTGTTTCCCTTGGGGGTGGTCACAATAGGGTTGTAGTTTTTATTGTGGTTCGCCATGACATGAACAAACATCGTGCACGACAGATTGGTTGCCTGCCTGGTGGCAGCCCTCTAACAACTCGTTAGAGGCTAGTCTTTCGGATGAATGAGACCATCAAGGGAAAATCTGCAGCTGGCTAAGAAATAGATAGATGAGAGACAAGACAATTTTTTTTTAGAACAAGAGAGGTGCAATTTAATATAACTCTGAAGAAAGTCAGTACTACCTAAATGACTTCTAGAGAAAATGTCTGGCTATTGATTCTAAAATGTTTGATATAGCAAATAAAATATGCAAGGGAGAGTGATTAGACTCGCATGCCCAGACACGGAATCATTGTATAAGTGCAAATGTAACACATATGACGACGATACGGCGATAGACCCCTACATTGGAGAGACCAAACATCTGTTTTTGCACAGTTCATTTGCATCTAAAAAAACAGACATTCCTTTGAGGAGAGTTGTCACAAATTCTGGACAGGGAAGACCGTTGTTTTGAAAGAGGTGAGTCAGAAACCATTTAGAAAGGTCCTCTCTGAACCGAGGAGGGGGTTTGCACCATCATCTAGCGTCTGTAACAATGTCCTTACATCTTTCCCCCAAGGATTGTCCCATTAAACTGCAAAACCTATTGTTATGCAGGGCGGTCGTTCACCAGCCACGTCGAACCACAACAAGAACACAAACCTATTGTGCCCACCCTTGGGGACATACCCACCAGAGACATACATAAAGAAACTCCACACCTGAGTTCTAGAACTGAAGAAGTCTTTTGGACGAAACGTGAAAGAGCTCTCCAGTTGCTCCAAGTTGCCTTTTCACATGTTTTTCTAGAGTTACACGGCTCCTCTTGGCCTGATTTTACACAGTTTCCTAACAACAACTTGGCACAAAAGGAGGAAATACAATTTTGAAGAGTACTTGCCTGCGTGCACATTTGTGCATCCGTGCGCGGACTGAGCAGATTGTGAGCGTAGCGTTTGATTTAAATTGAAAGTGTAATCTGTTACTTACGACTGCATATTTGCACCTTTTTGGCTTCAGTTAACAATAACCAACAATAGTCACAAGGTTATGTAGAACACATCTGGGGTGAATTACTTTAGCTAATTCAATCATCCCTTGAAATTCTGTCAGCTAACCAGGATACAGTTTGGAATTGTAAACCTTGACCTGACTCCATCGAAAACTTACTGTGGTGGTCATTGGTGATCTCTCTGCCCTGGTAGTACCACACAACCTCCGGCACGGGTGAACTGATGACGTCGCAAATGACTTCTGCCGTCTCACCGTGGCGGAACTCCTGTGGCGATTGAACGTCTCGAAAAGTCAGCCTCTCTGCAAGATCAAACAAGGAAAAACAAAGTTCACTTTGTTTTAAACTAAAAACAAATGTATGGAAAGAAAAACTGCCCAAACAAGAACAGACTGTGTGTGTAATCAGTGCCTGATAGTGTGACTGTGCAGAAGTATGTTGGTACGATGGTAAACCTCACTCACTGTCAGCTAATCCCTGGGCGAAACACAGGGCTGGCTGGGTCAGTTATCCATCCATCCATCCATCCATCCATTCATCCATTCATCCATCCATCCATCCATCCATCCATCCATCCATTCATCCATCATCTTCCACTTCTTCTGCTTGTCTTAAGATCTGAGCCCAGACTTCCCGCTCCCTAGCTACTTCGACAACATCCTCCCGAGAGATCTTGAGGCGTTCCCAGGATAACTGAGAGACATGGTCTCTCCAATGTGTCCTGGGTCTTTCTTGTGGCCTCCTATCCATTGGACGTGCCCTGAACACCCACCCCTGGGAGGCATCCTGACCAGATGCCCGAGCCACCCCATCTGTCTCCTCACAACACGGAGGAGCATTGGTTCTACTCAGAGTTTCTCCCAAATGACAGTGCTTTTCACTTTATCTCTACAGAAGAGACCCGTTTCGGCAATCTTGTCCTTTCAGTCACTACCCAAAGCTCATGACCATAGATGAGAGCGTATCATCATCATCATTTTGTTTCATCTTTCTCACTGAAGGTTGGAGTCACGGTTTCCCAATTAAACTTTAGTAAATGAGAGATTCCAAATAGGCCGTGTGCCCAAAGAACACGTTTTTCTTGTCCATAATGTCCATCAAAATCTTTCTCTGCTGATGTGCCATTGTTAGTATATCCTGGATACCTTTACTAGTTTATGTAGACACCACATTTCAAAATATTTGGATCTTTTTGCAATTGATTTAGTTATTGGCCAGGTTTCAGACCCAGGAATAAAGTAGATGTCATAACATTTAAGTATTCTTCAGCTTTGGTTTACTGCTATTTTTCTTCATGTTAGCACTGAATACATTTTACTGAAAGCCCTTTTTGCTATAGCTATTTGGTGTTTAATTTCATTCTGAAATTATCCCTGCAATCGATACAGTTTTCCCAAATATTTAATATCCTCGCCTTGTTCAATGTTTTCACGAGTGGCAATTGCGCTGAGAATGCAAGCAATGCAAGGAATGCTAAAATGTCTGAAAAAAGTGGTGAAATATGAAGTGCCGTGTGTACATTTTATTGACTAACTATGCACTTGATAACCTACATCTTTTGTTCAGAAGCAGCTACTTATCACAGGTAACTGGCACCACGTCCTTCTCATTCATCCCCGCAGTGCTACGGCGGTTTTACACAGTCGGACGCTGAGTGTCTACTGACTTTCGTGGGGAAACTGGACGGTCTTTGGATAAATGCTGGTCTTTGTCCCGCCCATTGAACCCTGAGCTTCTGTGGGGGTCAAATGGGTAGTGGGCTGGCCCAGATGCTCGGCTTCTGCATGATGATTGGATGATCTGTCTGAGGCGGAATCTTTTTTTGATGGACAGTGAAATAAGACAATCAGCGATCTGGAAGTATAAACCTCCACCCGATCATTCTCCAAGTTGTTCATTCCATTGTTCTGAACTGATCTGAAGACTTTATCGATCCCCAGCGACTTTGTTTCTGTTAAAAATGCTTGGAACGTAGGAATGAACAGCCATATTTATGAGCTAAAAAATGAGCTTCCCCTCCTGACCAGCAGCCGGCATGGTTTTTTACCACACATTTATATGACTTGTGGGCATCTTCTTCCCCGTTCTTTGTTTTTGCATTGCATAATATGTTTTGCTTTTTGTATATATAACTTATATCAACCAGTAAACTGAGAGCTTTGTCTTTCGGCTCAACTCCTATTTCACGGACCGATATACTGTATGTGTAAACTGGTGGCGATGGAAAGCTTGGAGAAGACTCTTTTTATGGGTTTAGTGGACAAAAATCTCAGGAGAGTGCAAAAATGGGTGTATCTAAAACATTGTCTTCTTTGAGGTGAGGTGAGTCGACATATTTTGAAAATGCAGTGTTGGGAACGGAACACAAGTGAAAGAAAGCCAAAACTAAGCCTGGTACCGCTGTGTTTGTAGGACACAGATAAGGCAAATGTTAAGAGGCTCCGCTCGCCGCCCACAAATGGACATTTCATCTTTGTCTTGGAAACGCCTGAGTCAAAATTGGATGTGATGTCCGGACACCATGATGCTTTACTGTTTATGGACCTGAGTGTGATACAAGAGCCACTCTTTCTCACGCAGCACCGCAACCACCTGCCATCCGCTGCGTGCACACATAAATCAAGCGGCGCTCGCCTATCAGTCCTCTCCGCTAACAGGCTTCAGCATTAGCATTTTGCTGTGTGATTTATGCCAGGCTGCTCCCCAAAATGAGCTTTCTCTCCCCTGCCTGCACTGTCCACCTGCACGCGTGTCTGGCATGTCAGTGTCGTCATTAACTTCAAGGATGGCATTGTGTGTATGTGTCATTCATTACCATCCTTTATGATGCAGCTCTCTTATTTGCTGCCCGTGCTGTTTGTTCCTTTTGTTTGCATCGCCATCCTCAGGTTGAGTGCAGCCTATCTTGAAATTCCCCTCTGGCTGTTGGTCCGCTCTGATAGAGCAATCAACAATTGTCTTTGGACCTCTTTCAGCAGAGTTATTCTCGCCTTCACTTTAACAGCAACCCGCAGTAATGCACTCCGGACCCAACGCAGTCACTCTGCACGGGTCCAGGTTTGTTATCTGGATGCAGGTGCCAGTCATTGTAGCATGATTAGAAGCGGCCGTCGCGGAGCTGTCAGCAGCTCCTGACAGGATGTCGACACTTTCCCTCCCGCCGGCAATACATTTCATGTCTAACATGGAGTAGCGTACGTGCCGCCCCGTCGCCTGAGGGTTCTTTTGCCTGCTTTGGGCCGTTCAAAGGCCGGCGCTTTAGGCTGACTTTCATGCAGATGCACGCTGTTGGCTGAAGCCAGTGATGGGCGGTTGCTATGGAAACAATGGTTTTAGGGAGCTGGCAGCGGCAGGTGTGATTAAGGCTGTGATGTCCTGCCTAAAAGCTCATTGGGAGAGAATTGAGGGAGAAAAAGGTGACGGCTAAGTATGATGAGAGCGTGTGTGTGTGTGGATGTAGGTTATTTGCAGCTTAGAAGTCACTCCTCTCCCCTTTTTTAAGCGACTGTGTGAGTCTTTGCTAACACGGCACGGCACTGAACAGGAACGCGAGCAAAGCAAAGCATTTGCAATCGTATAGAGGCACATGTGGCTTTTTCCCTGGACACGTTTCTTCTCACAGAAGCGTCACAAGAAAGACAACTATATTTTGCAGTAAGGAGAAAACCTATAGAAACAGAACTTATAGACAAATCTATTTGGCTAAGTCAACAATGAGTTGACAGAAAAGAAAAAGAAACATGGCAGAATAAACAGCACTGGTGCCAACTCCTTAGTAAGAAAAGTAGGGACTGGCTGGCCCGGAAGTCGCTAGATGATGTCATTGGCTAATTTGCATATTTTTGCATAGGATTCTGCAGGAAAAAAGCATAACCTCGTAAGTAAGACAAAAAACTCAGTAAAAACACCTTAATTATGTTTAGAATTACATATAAACTTGATTGTTGGGTAGTTAATTCCGAACTGGCCATCAAAATAAAATAATTTTCATATCCTGAAGGTGGTTGAGTGGTTAGCATGGTGGCCACACAGTCAGGAGATCTGGAAGATCTGAGTTCGAATCGCTGTTGGGCATCTCTGTGTGGAGTTTCTCCGGTTTCTCCCATATTCCAAAATTGTGCCATTGCCATTGGCTGGTCCAGCTAGGATAGGCTCCTGCATACGCCCCTGACTCAGCGTCACGAGGGTATGATGAGGACAAGCGGCAGAAAATGGATGGATGGCTCTTATCTCGGCCATCACCTCTCAAAGTCTAGCCAGCGTAATAATTACATCCGGGCTCGCCGCCACCTCTTATCTTGTAGTCAGGACCGCTTGTTTAACTTACCACACAACTTTCTTCCACCACACGTTCTGACGCACTGACAGAGTCCGGATGAGGCTTGAGTGTAATGAGTGACATCCCGTTTGGACTCGAGTCAGATTCGAGTCACAAGGTTGGCCTGGACTTGGCAATACCATCAAAGACTTGCAACTCAGCTTGGACTTTGACATCCATGACTCAAGACCTGACTCAGACTTCATTTTGGCTCGAAAATACTTGAGACGCACGCAGAGATATTTAGGTCAAATGAATATAGCTTGAACGCCTTCGGAAGTTTTTTTGTTGTTGTTCTGGTTTGCAGTGACATATTCTGAATTCTGTGTCATCACTTTTTCCTGTGACGTGTCGACCTGCCTTGTCGTCGTGATCATGTGGGCTGTATTTGGCTTTGCTGGAGAAAAGGGCTGGAGCGCAGTCTGAAATGGACTGCTTTTGTTACGGTGCCTTTAATGGAGAGTTTAGATGCAGGCTGATATTTGTTGTTGGGTTTTTTTATAGCTAATATCAGGCATTGTTAGCTAATATTAGACATATCTACATATCAACATCTCAATATGCATAATATGTGCCTTGCGATTGACTGGCGACCAGTCCAGGGTGTACCCCGCCTCTCTCCCAAAGTCAGCTGGGATAGGCTCCAGCATACCCCTGTGACCCAAGTGAGGATAAGCGCCACAGAAAATGGATGATACAAGCTGTTCTACAAAGCGGTATTAAAAAGCATGGTACTTTACTATATTGGGTGTAAAGGTGAGTATAGGGGTGTTACTTTGTGTCTAGAGGGCTCTAATAATGTTACCAATCATATTTAAAGGGTCGTAAACAGGTTTTCTATGCTCTGACTACAAAAATATTCCCATTATAGATAAAGAATCCTACTTCATGGAAATTCACTTATATCACTGTCAGGTCCGGAACCAATTAACTGCGACAAACGAGGGACGACTGTATGTCAGAGGGTTTAAGGGCTGCAGACAATAAGCATGGAATCAAAGCCCCTGAATTCTAATTGTAATCTAATCATGGTCAAGTCCAACAAGAGCTGTCCTATCTAGTCTGACTGGTGTGTGTCCCACCTCGTCTTTGAGCATGAACTGATGTGGAGGCGAAATGTCATCTGTTTGTTGTTACTGTGTTCTCATAACACACGCTATTTTATCAGCAAAAGCATTTACAATTAATACCAGTGGAATTGAATGCACCGTGAATACCTGGATGAATGCGATTATTCGCATTGAGAAGGATGCCCTTAAAATTGCGACTGTCTGTGGAAATACCGAACCCCAGCCGACTCTTTCCCACCTGCACCTTGTAACATTAAGTTTTTCCCATGATAAAAAGCTGGGTCAGCAAAGAAGGTTGGCCTCAGTGCCATATCCCTCATTAGGCCTGGCAGGATCAGAGTCCCATGGTGCGGCTAGTAGTCATTATACTTTAATTACAAGGCAGAGAGGGATCACACACACACTCACACAAACACACTCACACACACACACAATTCTACACTTTGTGCTGGTGTTTCCAAATTGGCAAAATATGCATATTTATCAAGCCGCAACATAATTATTAGCTAGTGTTTGTAAAGTCCTTTATCTCTTTATGCCATGGCCAGGGCAGAAATGTCTGTGCATCGCTGTGTAGAACTTACGGTAGATCTCCAACACCACTGAGGCCTCCACTGTATGACCGCTGGCATCGGTGGCCTGGCAGCGATAGATGCCGGCGTCCTCGATGATGGCGTTGTAGATGATGAGCCGGGATCTTGACATCTCCGTGTGCAGGGCCATCCGCTTAGAGGGCTGGATGCGCTCCCCTTGAGGATTGTACCACTCAAGCCTCACCGGCTCGCCAATCGCTACGAGAAAAGGTCATAGACACACATTCAGAGTCAGGCTTACTCCAAGGGGAGGGTAAGCCTAAGAAAAAACTCAAACTGGAGAAAGAAAGAATGGCAGAGCTGTGGTTGTTGGAAATGCGTGCCTAACACGCCGTGCACGACCTCAGTTCATTAATCCAGTTTATCCAATGACTGTCCAGTTTCGCTCGGTAGAACAACCTACTATGCGCTAAAGAAAAAATGCGTAAGGTGACCCAAAACTGAAAAATAATGTGTATGTCAGAATTCTACAAAAAGGCCTGTTTCAAGGACCACAAAATGGGTCAACAATTAAAAGCTGTTCTGCAGAAATGGATGTTGATCAAGCCTTGGCCAGTTGGTGCAACTATTTCCTTCAGGTGTCCCAAGATCTGGAGTACTTACCACCTCCTCTGTCTGCATAAAAACAGTGTTCGGAACACACTGTGGTACTATACCCTTGTCAACATCAGTTGAACAACATTGTACTGGAGAAAGTAATTTATTGCTACAGAAATGGCAAGAAAAAGGGAAATAACAATGGAAGAGAGACAAACCATCTTAACGCATGAAGTGAAGGTTTTTCCTCCAGAGAAATCAAAGTGTATATTGTAACGGGAAACCTGCAGGCAAGTAAATGATAGAGGCACAGGCAAGAGGTGTTGGGGCGTCTGTAAGGATGGAGTTACTGCCACTACTGATTGTTTACCAGATTGACTTACTGTATGTTTGAGTTACCAAATGTGACTCTCAATCCTTCCATTTTCTATACCGCTTATCCTCATTAGGGTCGCGGGTATATGGGAGGCGGGGTACACCCTGGACTGGTCACCAATCAATCGCAGGGTAGACAAACAACCATTTACACTCACATTCATACCTAGGGGCAATTTAGAGTCTCCAATTAACCTAACATGGAATGTTTTGGAATGTGCTAAACTGCAGTCTTTGGTTACAGTCCATCTGCAGTTCACTGTAAAATGCAAACCCACCCTCGTGTCTCTCTCCGCCTGTCGGCTTTCATTCATTCATTTTCTATGCCACTTATCCTCATTAGGGTCCCGGGTATGCTGGAGCCTATCCCAGCTGGCTTTGGGCGAGAGGCGGGGTACACCCTGGACTGGTCGCCAGTTAATCACAGGGTACATATAGACAAACAAACATTCACACTTACATTCACACTCCAGTGGACAACTTAGAGTCGCCAATGAAGCTAACATGCATGTTTTTGGAATGTGGGAGGAAACCGGAACACGCGGATAAACCCCACGTGGAGAACATGCAAATTCCACACAGAGATGCCCAACGGAGATTCAAACCCTGATCCCCTGACTGTGAGGCCATCATGCTACCCACTCATACACCGCGCGGCACAGATGTGGCCACTTTCCCTTTAAACTATTTATGCTGTTCGGAGCATTTTGAACAATAACAGTAAAAAAAAAAAAAAGTTTTTCATGCTAACTCATCAGTCCCATTTAGACGGTGCATAAGCAATACCGTGCTCAGCTTGCAGGTTTTCCACTGCATGCAATACATGTTAGCATCCTCTCACCTCTCCGCATTTCACACCCTGCTGTCAGCAGAGACAGTTAAATATGCTAAAAGTTGACACTGCTCACACGGTGGCAGGCCATTTAATCCACAGATGACGTGACAAGGCAGGAATGTGCGACACGCTGCCATGTTTTTCACGCCCAGCCAAGCCGCTCACTGTGTCTTCACAACGGTGACTTGTGGAAAACGCTGTCAGACAACCCTTCAAATCTGCATAAGTGCTGCTGTTATTATTGATTGCGTCGCATTTAGGCCGCAGCGCATTGACAGATGACGGTAGCCATTTGCAAGCTGGTGATGAACCCCATACCTCCACCCTGCCAAGAACTATTTAATTATAACTGTAAATAAAACAAGGGGCATGATGCAGAACAAATACGGAGGCCAGCCAAAACAATAGCAGGCACGGTCACTGTGATAATATACAGTATATTCAGCATATACATAATAAATCTAAGATAATACACAACAAAGATTATCTCAATGTAGTTTTCAAATGGCACAGAAGCGAGATTCTTCCTGGCCAAAAACTCTGTGTTATCACTTTCCTGAAACAGAAGGAAACCTTGAATGGAAAAACAGCTCAGTGAGGGTTAGCCATCTGCCTTGGATGGTTGGGTTGCGCCAGTGAAAGAGGATAACCGGATGGGCTGGGATGAACATTCAATCCAAATCACAGCAGTGGTAACCAGAGCTGCTCCATATTGGCTTTCTTACCGATATTTGATATCCCAATATTCGTTCCCGATACTGATATCAACCGATATAATCCATGGAAAGTAAGTCAGTACCACTTTGGTCTTTCTTTGGGCACTCCATTTTGCAGAACGATACAGTACAAGGCCAGGACGGTTAACCAAAGGGATACTCTCAGTTTGACCAATCAGGAACGAGCTGTGGTCATGTTGTCAATATGGTCCAGGTCCACTTACAAATTCAGCTCTCTGGTGGTGAGTCTGATGCCTACGAGTTGAAAACGGAGCCAGATGAGGTGGCTCAGGCATCTGGTTAGGATGTCTCTCGGACGCCTCCCTGGGGAGGTCTCGGGGAAGACCCAGGACACGGTGGAGAGACCTTGTCTCTGGATGAAGTAGCCAGAGAGAGGGAAGTCTGTGCTTCCCCGAGGCCTCTCCATAGTCTCTCCAACGTGTAATGGGTCTTCCTCAAGGTCTCCTACCGGTCGCCCTGAACACCTCCCCATTCTAACCAGATACCCGAGCCACCTCATCTGGCTCCTCTCAATGCGGAGGAGCAGCTGTTCTACTCCGAGTCTCTCCCGGATGACAGTGCGTCTCACCCTATCTCCAAGGGAGAGCCCAGCCACCCTGCGGAAAAAACTTGTCTTTCGGCCGCAAGGTAGTCTTTTCGGTCAGTGCCCAGAGCTCATGACCATAGGTGAGGGTAGGAACGTAGATCGACTAGTAAATTGAGTAAATACACACTTTAAATAATTTTAAACTGGGTGTTTATTATGATTCGTTTAACTTCAACATGTAAAGGAATTTTTGTCATCGCCTGTTCTCAAACTGATTCGTTCTGGTCCAGAAACTGCCAATAAGGCGAAGCGATGGAATAGCACACATCATGAAACAATTCTCTTGGTATTAGCGTGCATTCACCTTCAATGGTTGCTCCCAATTTAGTGACTGTTGCAGGTCTCATTGCGTAGACTTTGTTTTTCAGGTATTTCTTATGTCTTTCAGGTGGATTACACGGAGAGGTTTTGTTGAATACCCTCCACGTTCACCACATCTCACACCACTATCCTTCTTTTAATGGGGATATGTATATATATATATATATATAATAAAATAAATAAATATATATTTATATTATTATTATTGTAGTCTTACACAGACTGCAGCGCATCGTGCATGCTGCTGAGAAGGTGATCGGCTGCAGCCTCTCTCCAGGACCTGTAAGCCTGCAGAACTCGGAGAGGTGCAGGCCGGATCACAGCTGACTCTTCCCACCCTGGATACAATCTGTTTGTCTCTCTGCCCTCAGGCAGGAGTCTATGCTCTATTCGGAGTAAAACCTCCCGCTACAAAAACAGCCTTGTTACAGTTTTGTTACTATTTTACTTATTTATTTTATTTTATTTCGTGTTTTTAGCCTTTTAAATGTGACCCCACCATAACGAAAAATGTTGCTAGTTTGTGTAACCTACACTGACAATAGCAATAAAACTATTCTGATTCTGATTTATGGTTCCTTTTTTCCATCCATCCATCCATTTTCCTCCGCTTATCCGGGTCCGGGTCGCGGGGGCAGCAGCTTCAGTAGGGAAGTCCAGACTTCCCGGTCCCCAGCGACCTCTTCCAGCTCCATCGGGAGGACACCAAGGCGTTCCCAGGCCAGCTGTGAGACATAGTCCCTCCAGCGTGTCCTAGGTCTTCCCGGGGGCCTTCTCTAGACTGGGCATGCCCGAAACACTTCACCAGGGAGGCGCCTGGGAGGCATCCGGACTAGATGCCCGAGCCACCTCAACTGGCTCCTCTCGATGTGAAGGAGCAGCGGCTCTACTCTGAGCTCCTCCCGGATGGCCGAGCTCCTCACCCTATCTCTTAGGATGAGTCCAGCCACCCTACGGAGGAAACTCATTTCCTCTGCTTGTATCCGCGATCTCGTTCTTTCGGTCATGACCCATAACTCATGACCATAGGTGAGGGTGGGAACGTAGATCGATCGGTAAACAGAGAGCTTTGCCTTCCGGCTCAGCTCTCTCTTCACCGGTACAGCGACCGCATTACTGCGGACGCTGCACCGATCCGTCTGTCAATCTCACGCTCCAACCTTCCCTCACTCGTGAACAAGAACCCGAGATACTTGAACTCCTCCACCTGAGGCAAGACCTCACTCCCAACCCGGAGGGTACAGTCCACCCGTTTCCGACTGAGAACCATGGCCTCGGATTTGGAGGTACTGAGTCTCATCCCCGAAGCTTCACACTCAGCTGCAAACCGCTCCAGTAAACGCTGAAGGTCACAGCCTGATGAGGCCATAAAGACCACATCGTCTGCAAATAGCAGAGACGAGATCCTAAGGTCACCAAGCTGGACTCCCTCCACACCTTGACTGCGCCTAGAAATTCCGTCCATGAAGATTATGAACAGAATCGGTGACAAAGGGCAGCCTTGGCGGAGGCCAACATTCACCGGAAACAAGCTCGACTTACTGCTGGCAATGCGAACCAGGCTCCTGCTTCGATTGTACAAGGACCTTCCTTTTTTTATTTTTTGTTAGAGTACTTCCATGCATTTATTAGTGTGGATCTTTATTAAGCATAATAATGTAGTTGTTACATCCATCCTCCAGTGTTACAACTCACCCTGGTACCGGGGTAGGTTGTGACAACATACCTCTTTGTATTTGACATTCATTTACAGTACATAATGTGCGATGGTGTAGTAAAAGTCCACGTGTATGTAATTTATAGCAGACAAATAAGGGTACCACGTGTCAAAATTTCAGATCTCTAGCACCAAGAACCACTTGCTCAAACAAAACGTGTCTATTTACTATCAACTATCATCCCCGTTCCCCCTTACTGTACGAAATGTAACACGGTGTACAAAAACTGACATCGAATTTTGTGGAAAATTTTGGAAAAAAACCCAAACATGCAAAAACTAAGGTGTTGGTTTAAATTTTGAAAATTAATAAACCTGCGACCCTAATGCGGAAAAGCGGTATAGAAAATGAATGAATGAATGAATAAATGATGCTGTTTTTTGGTTCAATGTGGTCTATTATTAAAACATTTCATGTATTTTTTTTCCATAATTTAAGCATTTTCAAGCATAAAAATGGCTAAATAACCTAAAATGCAAATAAAAGCCATTCCAAAGACGCATTCAAATTGTGACTGCAGTATTCTATATTGGTCACCAGGTGTCAGTAATGTGTGACAAACTCTAACAACAGGCTTTTTTTAACAACAGGCACAATAATAATAACATATTCTGGGGCACGGTCATTTGCTTGTTCTCGGGGCCCGCTCTGATTTGTTCTGCTACTCAACATAACAATAATAAGAATGATAATCGTAATAATAATAATAATAACACAGAAACACAACTCTGAACTCCCAGCATAATTTCCTGTCTGACATAATTCTGCTCGTCAAATCGGTAAGCTGTCTTAAATGGCTTGTTTTGACTGTTTACTTATATTATATTGGGTTATAGGGACGCAAAGGGACTACATGTGGGTTATTCCATGTTGAGAGGGCTGTAACAATGGTCTGAAACCAATTAATCCCAATAAACGATCATATTCAGCATAATATGAAGCCATCACATCAGTGTATGGTCCTGAGTCAGCTGTCACTGCCTCACTGCTCAGTGCAGGAGGTGCAGCAATCATTGAGAAATCCAGATTTCTTCAAGTACTTCTTAAACAGCACATCTACCAGGAACAATCTACATACTCTTCCTGAAGTGGAGTAAGATATTCATTGGCTGTCAAGCGGCAAAGCCCCAAGAGGGTACTCGATATTCCCGAAGTCTCCAGCATTCAATCAAATGTTGGACCTAAAAATATTGACTCTGTACCACTGGGGAAAAAATGAAACATAAGCCCACTTTGCTAAACTGCAGTCTTTGGTTACAGTCCATCTGCAGTTCACTGTATAAGCAAACCCACCCTCGTGTCTCTCTCCGCCTGTCGGCTTTCATTCATTCATTTTCGATGCCGCTTATCCTCATTAGGGTCGCGGGTATGCTGGAGCCTATCCCAGCTGGCTTTGGGCGAGAGGCGGGGTACACCCTGGACTAGTCGCCAGTTAATCACAAGGCACATATAAACAAACAAACATTCACACTCACATTCACACTCCAATGGACAACTTAGAGTCGCCAATGAAGCTAACATGCATGTTTTTGGAATGTGGGAGGAAAACCGGAGTACCCGGAGAAAACCCACACACGCACGGGGAGAACATGCAAACTCCACACAGAGATGCCCATCGGAGATTCAAACCCCGAACCTCCTGACTGTGAGGCCAACGTGCTACCCACTACACCACCGTGCAGCCCTTTTAATGCAAATAAACTATATAATTAAAATTAAAATTTGTCAGGTTAATTACATTTGAATAAGTCTCTTCAAAATGAAGCCCCTTGATTAAAAACGAAATGCAAAATAAAGCCTGTTCACAGATTGTCGTGCGGAAAACATTGTCGTGCGAAAAAACGCAGTGGCTCAGTCGTGAATGATGCATTCATGATTCGCATGTCAAGCCCAGATGAAAACCGCCTGTGCCAAGTAGCATTCAGCTCCCTTAACTCTGCTACACCACCAGCTTTGCGCTAACATGCCAACCGGCGGCATGTACTACAGAACATGCTGTTAATGGGTTGATTGGCTGGGTAGGTAATTCTGTACCAACGGGATCTTATCATTGGTTGGATGGTCTTCATCACTGCGTTAAATGCCGCTTGTTGTTTGCGCTGCATAGATTTGCTGTGCGCTGACAATGCTGGAGTGTAGGGAAAACATTGCTCAGTGCCAAACCTGAAATGTTGCTGGATGATAACCGTACTACAAATTGTGGTCGATAATCGATATTTTTGACAACATTTTTGGAGTCCCTTTTCTCGTCAATCATATGACATAATGGTGAGAATACATCGTATGAAAAGCAATACACTTTCATTTCTCAAAACTGTTCAACACTGTAATTGGAATGTAGAGATTTTTAGATAAATTAAACAAAAAAAAAACCCGTCCTTCAAATTAAAATGGACTCTTTTAGCAAAAAATGCACTTAGATACAAATCACAAACAAAAGACTCTATTCTCCTATGGACAATTTAGAGTCGCCAATTAACCTGACGTGCATGTTTTTGGAATTTGGGAGGAAACCGGAAGAGTACCTGAAGAAAACCCACATGGAGTTGCCCAACAGAGATTCGAACCCAGATCTCCTGACTGTGTGGCCAACATGCTACCCACTTGGTCACCGTGCGGCCCCAATACAAAACAATCAAATGTGTGTGCTCACAGATAGTGTAGCTCGCTACATTGCTAAAGAAATCTTTCCAATTCCTGAATTGTGAGTCCAAATGAAGGGCATCAGACAAATTGCAATTTACTCCGCCACCACAGATATGTGGTCCAGCTCAAATATGACCCCCTACATTAGTTTAACAACTTCATTGGAATGTATTGTTTTTTTCTCAGGGTCTATTTTTTGTATTTGGTTATGATTATGATTTGTATTTAAGTGATTTGTAGCTAAGTGCAGAGAATGGAAGAGAGAATCTAAGGTACCTTTGCACCCGTAATCTCCAATCACCGCCCTCCTGTGTAAGAGGGTATTGAGAAATGGACGGTGCATCAAGGACATGCAAAGAGATGAAACTGTTGCCAATGCCAGACATGAATATCCTCCAGCAAACAGCCATGCCCAGCATCTTCACGATGCTCAGCGGGAGGCCAGGAAAAAAAACACCTTCAGGACACCTTCAAAGCATCCTTGAAAGGCTTTGGTTTCTGGGAAACACTGCAGCCCAGAAAGGACGCGCTTGGCGTGGAGCCCGTAACTAAAGGAGTATTTGCACACAGCCCAGACATGGCGTTCGCTTCGGCGGCTATGATGGCGCTAGCTTGTCCTCATTGCCAGAGACACTTCAGTGCCCGATCGCCTTCATCAGGCATCAATGTCCGACGGAACGGATGCATGATTGATGAAGATGGTCGTCTTCCTCAAGAAGGACAGTTTGATCATTTTTAGTGTGTGTCAGCCTCAATGGTTTTATTTCATAATTGGCGGCTTTTGCTGGGAAGCTTTTTTGTTTTCAAGACCCCTACAATAAACCCTAAAAAAAACAGAACCACATCCATTTGGTGACTGTTAGACATGTATTTTTCCTGTCAGTCACTCTAAAGCAACAATATTGCCATTTTTTTTTGTTCTGTGCAAACATCAGTGACAAGAAAGCTGGGGGCGTGGGTGGCGGACGATGTCCCCCAGTGGTTTTCAAACTGGGGGACGCCACCCCCCAGGGGGGGCCCGGCATTATGACGGGGGCGGGTTGCGCGGGGTTACCGTAGACACTTTTTTTTTCTCCTTTAGAACTCTGCTGCTTCAATAACGAAGCGCCTAGTTTATGGATTTTTGTGTTCCAACACCGCACTCTCAAATTTCCGTGTGTATCCGCGCGCGGAGTGTGTTGTTCAAAGCACATGTCATAGTTTTGGTTTAAACTGAGCGTGCAAGTTCCCGCGACCTGCATGCAATTTTTGGCAGGCATGCAAATCTCGGCACCCACCGGCTCGACCCCCGGTCTCTCCCGCCTTCCTCATCCAGGACGGGATTTTGGGGCGTCAGGGTGCAGGAGTACTGTTTGGTAACCACTGATGTACTCTTTTGTGTTGAAAGCAATGTCATTGTCCAGCAAGTATTTTTTATGTCTTATATGTCTGCTCATGTAGTGAGGCGGGGGTCGCGGTGAAACTTTCAGTATTATTGCATACCTGCCAACATGTATGAATTTGTTGTACCCAGCATGCAATATGACCTTGTTTTTTGTCGTTTGCTGTGAATCGGTTCCTCGTGCTCTTTGCTCCAAGATTTTTTTCCTCAGACTGGTTTTTTTGGTCTCGGGGCCTCTGAGTTGTTTTGTAACTACCATTTTGCGCTCAGACTGCCTTTACTTCCTGTGCCTCCACCACACTACCTTGACAGCTGTGATGTAAACAATTGGCCAAAACAAGATCTTTTGTTGTGTATACAACAGACAATCCCCTAACTGGGCTTCTTCCCTTTCATGGTTCTGGCCCCCAATAAGGGTGAATCTGAGCGTGACAGCCTGTGGTGTCAAGGAAGAGCTTCTTATCTCACACCTCCAACACTCTTTTCAGGCTACGCTTGTCTGTGGGCTGGCAGAGGAGAAAAGGTGAGCAGCGGGAGGTGGGTCGGACCTGCCAGCGCCGGCCTCACTTGATGGCCGTTTAGGGAGAGCAATGAGGGCGAGGAGAAATCGCTGATGTGCTCTAGCAGACATCATTGGGTCGAAATGTCACTCACCATATGGGGAGCATGAGAAAAAACAGACCCCCGACCGGAGTCCCAAACACACACACACACACACACACACCCGCACACACACTAGGGCCTTAAAAAGTCATTTTTTGGACATTTTTCTCTACTTTAAAAAAAGTAGTTGCCCTTTTGTGCTTCAAATTTCACATTTCCAAAAAGACATTAATAAATCATGCTGTTTTGTGGTTGTATTATTAGTCAGAAATATGCATGTTTATGCAAATATTACATATTGTTTGCATATATTTATATATATTATATATTTTGTTTGGAAACTAATGATTTCTCCCACTTTCCACAATTGGCAGTTACGGAATGGTCCAGGGTGGACCAGCTGGGATAGGCTCCAGCATAGCCCTGCCACCTTAGTGAGGATAAGATGTAAAGAAGATGGATGGATATACGGACAATATGTTGCAGGTGTGTTTTGAATTCTTTATTGACACTAAACGCTATTACTGTCAAAATTTACTAAATCACCAACAACAATAATGATCATAATGCAATTTAATGTGTCATCTTTCAAGCTGTCAAGTTGCGGAATTGCCATTTGTGGCATGTATTTTCTCACAAACAATTTGTAATAGGTTAAAATTGGGCATCTCTGTGTGGAGGTTGCATGTTCTCCCCGTGCGTGTGTGGGTTTTCTCCGGGTACTCCAGTTTCCTCCCACATTTCAAAAACATGCATGTTAGGATAAGTGGCAACTCTAAATTGTCCAGAGGTATGAATGTGAGTGTGAATGTTTGTTTGTCTTTGTTTGTCTATATGTGCCCTGCGATTGACTGGCGACCAGTCCAGGGTGTACCCCGCCTCTCGCCAAAGGCTGCAGGGATAGGCTCCAGCAACCCCGTGACCCTAACGAGGATAAGCGGTATTGAAAATGAATGAATGAATGAACAATTTGTCATATTAGTTTAGCTTTTATTAGTTACAGTAGGCTTCTTTGCTCTATGTTTTGACTTTGGATGGCTTCTTGTTTATTTTATTTCCACAGATGAAAGATGATGCGCCACACACACACACACACACACACACGTACCAGTAGTTCCAAATGTGAAAATTGCATATAGTTGATTGTATATATAAAGTTGGAAAACGTTGCTCGTAGTACTCTGCTTTTGAGGAAAATACCGTGAACAAGGCTGACAGATTATTTCCCTGTTTACCATCACTGGATGTTTGGATGAATCACCAACTCATCATTAAAAAAAAAATTAATAATACAGTCTTAGAGATCGCTTACACACACAATTTGAATCTCAATTTTGAATCAACAAGAAATATAGCAACTTCTGATCCATCCATGTCAATTTCATGCTTACAATAGTGTGGAGATTCAAGCTGTGCCCCGCCCACTCAGAGTTGCAATACGGATACAGATCCTTTAGATGGGTGGACAGACACAGATAGCGGTGTACTATAATGTGTTTTTCCAAGAATGCCTGGCCCACTGCTGCTTTCATCTTACTATATTACCATTCATACTAGCGATGCCACAGATTGGCTTCTGGCTGCCCTGTTCTCGTGAGACAGATTTTCTCCCAACAAAAATCTTGCCACATTTTAATCGTGTGTCTAGGCATGTGAGTTTACCCTTAATTGTCTCTATCCCTCACAGGAGGAGGAGGACATCACTCCTCTCCCCAGATATGTGGTTTCCGATATCATCTAACAATTTGGCATGAACAGTCATTTAGACAATACTGATTTTTAATATACTGTACCTCTCAAGAGCTGCAACTGTAAATGGTTTTTAGTTTATATACTGTATATTTACTTTACTTTATTTAGGGCTTTATTTTACTTTATTTAGGGTGAGGAGCTCGGCCATCCGGGAAGAGCTCAGAGTAGAGCCGCTGCTCCTTCACATCGAGAGGAGCCAGTTGAGGTGGCTCGGGCATCTAGTCCGGATGCCTCCCGGGCGCCTCCCTGGTGAGGTGTTTCGGGCATGCCCGGTCGGGAGAAGGCCCCCGGGAAGACCTAGGACACGCTGGAGGGACTATGTCTCACAGCTGGCCTGGGAACTCCTTGGTGTCCTCCCGATGGAGCTGGAAGAGGTCGCTGGGGACCGGGAAGTCTGGACTTCCCTACTGAAGCTGCTGCCCCCGCGACCCGGACCCGGATAAGCGGTGGAAAATGGATGGATGGATGGATACTGTATATTTAAACAACCGGGACTAAGAGGTATTTGACAGTATTTTTTTTTTTTTTAGCAAAAGCGCTTTTTTCTTGCCTTTTAAGGAGCAAAAAGGGGAAGTGTACCTGTACAGATGAAGAACTTGGACTCGCCAACGCTTAACTCCACCTTGTTCAAGGATATGGAAACCTGCAGGGCAGCTGTGGTGCACAAAGAGAAAAAGATTTAGTTACATATAAGCCTTCAGCGTAATAGCTCACCTGCTACATTGTACAACAAGTCGCTGCATTTACTGGAGACCGGTTCCTGTTGTGTGTCACCATCTGAAAGGCTTGCTAAAGCCACATTGTCCCGGGTCCAGCAAACATTCGCAACAACTAAGCTTTTTCCAGGACCCCCACTGAGACAGATTGGCGCAGTATCTGTGATAAGCTCGCAAGTCAGCTCTTGAGTAAATGCCATCCTTTCAAAGGGACTTGAAGCTCATGGCGGCTACAGTCTGTTTTGACTGCAAGAGGAAGCAAATTGCGGAAAATAGCTCAATATCTCTATCATTTTTCACAAAAGTCTGTGATGCAGACTTTATTACATCGCCAACAACCAATTGAAGGCTTAGCTTGTCAGAGTATAAAGGGTTGGTGGAGATCCATTCACCGCAGTGTGATGATACCACCCAAGGACGGCAAAACGCAGAAGAGGAGGATGGTGTTTGCATAGCAACAGCGAGTGTGTGAGCTGCGTGTGGGTCTTCATGTCTAATGGGAAAGGACTCGGCAGTGAGACGCAGCAGTGGGGGAAACCGTATTAAAAAAGAAACAAGACACACACACATGTGGAATAATACTCAAGTGGCGATTGATTCTGCACAACGCAAGAAACATAACAGTGGAGCTCAAGGCATTTGTCAATAATCAATGCAGTAACTCAGAGGAAAAGGCTGCTGCAGCACACACACACGCACACACACGCACACACACGCACACACACACACACAGCTTAGTTATCAGCGGAATCCACTGGCTGTGAAGCACAGCTTCCAACGGAGGGCAGTAGAGGGGCACTGACACTTTTGCCCGAGGAAGTGTTGCAGTTGGGCTTAGATGTTTTTCCGGACAGGTTTAAAAGCGTCGAAAAGAAATGCTTTCAGGATTCAGATGAACAGAACATAATAAACACAAACCTTGAGACGCTTGAACCACCAATGCAACCTCGCAAAGACTGCCTTTATTGTCAACGTGTGACAAAAAAATAGTGAAAAATGGACGCCTCCTTGTGGTGCTGCATTAGGGTCAGAAGTTTCTATACTTGACAAAATAATTCAATTTGCAACTGAAAATGCAAGTCTTCCTTCAGGTTAAATATGCAGTGGCTTCTCGGTTAGCGTGCAATGGCCGGATTTGTCTGTTGACGTTGCAAATTTAGTTTTGCAAAGCATACCCGTGACCTTAATGAGGATAAGTGGCATAGAAAATGGATGGATGGAAGTTAATACAAACACACGCCTGATCAAAATGTCAATGATTCTGCACCGTTGGATTTTAAATCGACAGGAGTGAGACAAAGAAACCATTTAAGTGAGCAATTGTTCACCAGCTGAGTCAAACTTTAAGACCACAGCCTTTGAATGCAAATTCAATGTCATTTCCTGCCATTCATACTGATCACGATGCTTGATCTTGAAAAACCTCACATAGTAGACCTTTCTGAGCTGGAGTATCTGATCCTTGGCCCAAATGAAGGTTGTTACCGGTGCCGAGTGCATCCCAGTAACCGTCAGATGGCATCTCTAGGAAAAGGGGTTAAAAAAAAAGCCAAAAACTCTTTCAGCACCACAAAATTGCGTGTTTGGAATTTGCAGGTGAGCACCAAACACGGGACATTGAAAGGTGGAATAAAGTTTCATTTCATGACGGTCCTGGTGGCTTCCAACATTACTGTCATGACAAGGAGATGCCAACTGAGATGTTTTCCACGTGGCACAGTCTAGGAGGCGCCATCGTGATGCTTCAATAACAATGGTGCTTCAGTTTGTGCAAGGGCATCAAACGGCACCTGACTATGTGGAGATGTTGCAGGGGCATCCCTCTTGACTGAAGGCCCTCGTTTGTGTGGTAATGACTGGTTTCTTCAACAGGACAACGCTGCAGTTCAAAATGCTCTCCAGACAAAGGACTTCTTCCAGAGAAATAAGTTCACTCTTTTGGACCATCCTGCATGTTCCTCTGATCTAAATCCAATTGAAAACAAATAGGGATGGGTGGCAAGGGATGTAGCCGAAAATAGACATCTTTTCCAGACAGTGGATGCCCTCCGTTAAGCCATCTCCACCACATGGAGCAACATTTCCACTAGCCTCGTGGAAACCTGGCATCAATCATATCCAAACCCATTTTTGAGCAGACTAACTCAATAACTGACTACTTTTTTCTACAATATCTTTTTATTTTAGCTTAATTATTGTTTGTAATAAATTTCTTACTCAATTTTTTTGGTTTTCTTTCTGCATGCATACATCTTCTTAGAACCTCCTTAAGATCCAGCAGTGCAAAATGTAAACTCTTGCAATTATTTAACATCATCAGACTTGATGGCCGGAACAAGGACACTATTTTTCCTGTTGCGGCCAAGCTAAAACTCAAGTCTAAACCCCGGCTAGCACTTCCTGTCCACCCTTCACTCAGCTCCGCTAGCACCGGAACACATTTTCACCAACACATCAGTCTTAAATGGCTCATTTTCTCTTATTATGTTTACTATATTGGGCCATATGAGCGTAAAGGTGACTGCAGGGGTGTTATCTATGAAAATGCTGGCACTTGCAACTCTCTTTGGTTCCATCCTGGGTTATTTTGCAGCCATGTTCCACAGAAAAGCAGAGGCTATGGAATTCAAGAAATAACTCTTGACTCATGTTGATATCGCCACCACATCGTCTTCAGTGAAGGCACGAGTAACCTTAAATGTTCATTTATCCCTTTAATTCACCATTTAAATGCATTTTGAATTATTTCCTGTATGTAAAAGTCTAACTACAAATGTAATAGTCGTAATGGTGTCAATCCCTATACTGTGGTGAGAGCAGCCATGTTGTTTGGTTTAGAGACAGTGCCGCTGAGGAAAAGACAGGAGGCAGAGCTGGAGGTAGCAGAAATGAAGATGCTGAGGTTCTCTTTGGGTGTGACCAGGATGGACAGGATCAGGAATGAGCACATCAGAGGGACAGCACATGTTAGAGGTTTTGGGGATAAAGCCAGAGAGGCCAGACTGAGATGGTTCGGACATGTCCAGAGGAGAGATAGTGAATATATTGGAGGAAGATGCTGAGTTTTGAATTGCCAGGCAGGAGGGCTAGAGGAAGACCAAAGAGGAGGTTTATGGATGTAGTGAAAGAGGACATGAAGGTAGTTGGCGCAAGAGAAGAGGATACAGAAGACAGAGTTAGACGGATTCTCTGTGGCGACCCCTGAAGGGATAAGCCGAAAGGAAAAGAAGAAGCAGCGGAAAAGGCAGCTCCACGAAGTGTGCATCAGGATTTACATATGGTCAGACTCCTTTTGCCGTACGCCAGATTCCAAGATTGTATTCCACGTTATTTAATGATATTCACTTACTGATATTTTCTGCAAACAAGACTGATCTTGCAACATGTTGGACAATGACTGAGTTAAATTGCACCAGAAAATATTACGCTTCACTTGGCATTTGTGTGCCGTCTCACACAACCTGTGCGTTGACATTTTAATGAGAATTCTGACATTCCTGAAAAAACACGATTCGGGATAGATTGTTTATTCACCGGAGAGACATGTTAATTAGATCCATTTCCAGAAATGGAATGTTTTCAGCTGTTCACCTGTTCATTACAGAACTTTTGTCAATACATTACGTGCCTGCTTGCAATTATGAGCTCCTTAGAGAAGACAAACATGTCTTGATGCAATACAGATTTTCAGGGCTGTGGAAAGGAACGCATGAATGGAGATGAATGAATGTGCACGATTAGTTTAATTGCATTTTTTGACCTAATTAACTGTAATTACCTGACTGTACATCCCACAAATCACAAATCCACTCACTGGTGAGGATTGGTGCCCCAACGCTATCGAGTGGCAGGACCAACTTGATCAAGATGGTCGGCTCAAAGCAACATATAGAACCTCTCGCAAAACATCAAATAGGATGTTCTGCATCACTAGCATCATTAACACAAAACGTACATTAGACGGGCATTCCATAGTCAAGAACACAGGCCTTACAAGTTCGGTAAGTCCGGTAAGTCGTTACCGGAATTATAACAGGCAAGGAGCCTGATTCACTTAAAATAAATTAAATATTTTCATAATTAGAGCATAGGAAACCTGTGGATGACTTTCTAAATACAGATTTTACCACTATTAGAGCCCTGTAGACATGAAATAACCACCCTATAGTCACCTGTACACACCTATTATTCTTTGTTACTAGAATATGTACACAAGCGACGGCCGCCGCGTTAAACATAGCGTGCAAACCGAGCTAACCAGTTAGCTTCCAATTTGTTTGTCAGTCTAAACTTAAGAGAGGACTTCAAATGAATTGGGGAAGAAGGACAAAACAAGAAGCTAAAAACTTACCACTTCCACATGGAATGGGAGATTTTTTTTCTATATGTCAAGTTGGACACGTCATGGCTGACTCCATGCAGAGTCAAGGTAAGTCAAGTGTAAGGTCATGTCTCATCAATGTAACATTACTGACAATTACATATAGCCTACAGTATGTGATCTGGCATAGCATCCATGCAGCAGTGTTGTTAGAAAGTTAAAAATTCACATTTTTCTGGGCGTCTCATTCGTGTTTGTTTGCTATTCCTGGGCGGTCTCGATACCGGTGGAGGTGGTATGGGTTGGGTACGGGTCTGATATCTCCATCCAGTCTATGGGATCTTGTCTGTGCAGCAAACACAAAGCCTGTCTTGCCAAAATTGTTGCTTGAATTCATTGTGCTGGTGTGAGCTGACCTGGTGACTGTGCAACAGCTTCTTCTGGAGCAGATAAAAGCTGGGAAATGCTCTGCTGCCCTTTGCTGAGCGCAGCGCGCAGCCGTCGACTTGGCAGAGATGCCGCCCGTTATGGAACTACATTAAGGCCGCAAGCCATACCGCGCATGACGGAGCATGTGTGGTGTGTATCTGCTTAATAAAAAAAAAAAAAATACATGATTTTTTTCCTAGAAAAAGTTGTTTTTGCAGCTCATCCTTGCATAATTGTGTGTTGCATTCTGTGTGGCTGGTGCTGCAGATATATCTGTGCGGCTGCAGTAACAAGTGAGGAGAGCTTATACCCAGTCAACCATATCCAATTGCAGCCGCATACAGCAAACAACACACACACGCACACACGCATGCACACACATGCACACACATGCACACACGCATGCGCACACACGCATAGGTCGCTGTGCATGTCTGCTTGCCTTTCACCAGCCGCTCGGTGCTGCCCGTCGGCTTTCATAAAGTTGAAGAAAATACACATACAGCGGAACCTTGGTTAGTGTCCGCCTTGGTTAGCATGTTTTCCGGTTAACCTCAAAAATGTACAATTTTGCATTCACGGGGTAGCGTATATCCTCATCTTGTTTTGATATTAATACGTTGCGTAAATTTAGCTGTATTCATAATACATTCGTTTTAATCAGAAAACGTCCTTCCTTGATAGCATCCTATAACCTAGCGAGCAAAATGGCAACCGAATCCGGAAGTCGCATGAGAGGAATGAGTGGATAAAAACATTTTTCATAGTTTTAGGATTATACTTTTGCATGCATAGAACAGTTCCATTCCAAATGAGAAGAATAAATGAACGTTTAAGGTTACTTTAACCTTCATGGAAGACTGCTGTTCCCAAAGACACAACATGGTAACTCCACGGACCATCACCTTCCTGTTTTGCCGTGAGTTATGCCGTGAGTTATTTCTTGAATCCAATAGTGTTTTTCAACTTCTTCATCAAAATGCTGGCACTTTTAATTTTCCTTGTCTCCATTTGGGGTAACATTATTGAGGTCAGAAACACTAATGAATTCAAGAAACAACTCATGTCAAAACAAGAAGGTGGCGGCGGTTAATGTTTTTGGGCAAGTTTTGGTCTTGCTCCTATCTTATGCCGAAGTTGCTGTTTCATACCCTTGTTTTGTTTTGTTCCGTTGAGTGTTCATCCTCTCGAGAGGAGCCATTTGAGGTGGCTCGGGCATCTAGTCCGGATGCCTCCCGGGCGCCTCCCTGGTGAGGTTTTTCGGGCATGCCCAGTCGGGAGAAGGCCTTGGGGAAGACCTAGGACACGCTGGAGGGACTATGTCTCACAGCTGGCTTGGGAACGCCTTGGTGTTCTCCTGGTGGAGCTGGAAGAGGTCGCTGGGGACCAGGAAGTGTGGACTTCCCTACTGAAGCTGTTTCCCCCGCGACCCGGACCCGGATAAGCGGAGGAAAATGGATGGATGGATGGGAGTGTTCATCCACCTCAGACGTGCCCGCACCTCATTTTGTTTGATTGTTCAGTTGAGCCCGTGGCCTTGGTCTGGGTCGGAGCGTTATCAGCTGTCGTTTGTTCAGCTCGTTCGGCTGCACAGCAGCAGTTTTTATGATTATGGAAATATATATTTCACCTGCATTCTCTCTGCATCCTGTGGTCGCGCCACTGCGCCAACGAGCCAAGACGTGACAAGTCCTTATGGGTAAAACAGATTGGGTTAGTGAACGACGCCAAACATGGTTCCGGGAGCTTTTTGACGCGCGGAAGGACTAGCAGGTCTGTGGAAACGCTCCCTTCGTCGGTTTCACAACCCTTTTTTTTATGTCGGAATTTGCGGCTCATCGCGGTGGCTGAGTGTGCAGTCCGTGCGCTCGGTTAATTAATGAAATGAGCCTCGAGGTATGAGTCTGTGAAAGTTCATCATCCTCCGCGGTGTCGGGAGTAGAAATTAAACTTCTTTTGCAGTGTTGAATTAGTGAAATTAAAACCCCATGAATGCTATTAATTACTAGAAATGTGCCAGTATTGTGCATCGCTGCCTAATTAATTTGGACTGTTTGGTTTGACTGCGATGAGAGACGGATGAAGGTGATGAAAGCATACCTACAGCCGTCGCCGTCGCTGTTTTTGACGTGAACGTTCAACTGCCACCGTTGTTCAGAGACAAACACATATTCGACGGGAAGCCATAAAGAGGCTCTCTGATAGAGCGTTGCATCCATTCCCGGGGTTTTGGACCGTTTGGGCACATTTGTCCAACACAGATCGCTACCGTAATTATAGATCGGGTCGCTCACACCGTCGGTTTGAACGGCGTGAGAAAACGAATTACGATGGATGACAATCGCCAGCTTCAAAAGTAACGTATGAAGTGGGCAGAGGGAAAAAATGCAGAGGAGGAGGAGAGTACCCTACTGGTGGTAGTGGTGATGCTAAGGATCCCTTACAAGGTCGCAACGAGATTAACAATACGAGGAAGGAGAACACCATAAAGGCCAAGGAGTTAACCATAAATTCGATGCGGCACGTTGATATTACTTTACAATTGGGTAATACAAACGTAAAGGGGACTATAGGGATGTTATGTCATGTCTAAAAGGCTCTAAAAATAAGCATGGAAAGCGCTTCCTAAATGAAATGGGGGTTCCATAAATGAGCTATGCTACATTTATGGAACCAAATTGCTCCAACTAAATAAAATTATTCATTCATTCATTCATTCATTTTCTATACCGCTTATCCTCGTTAGGGTCGCGGGTACGCTGGAGTCTATCCCAGCTGACTTTGGGCGGGAGGCGGGGTACACCCTGGACTGGTCGCCAGTCAATCGCAGGGCACATATAGACAAACAAAGACAAACAACCAGTCACACTCACATTAATACCCATTGACAATTTAGAGTCGCCAATTAAGCTAACATGCATGTTTTTGGAATGTCGGAGGAAACCGGAGTACCCGGAGAAAACCCAGAGAGAGAACATGCAAACTCCACACAGATCATATATAATAATGTATCGATATGTGGTGACCAGTCCAGGGTGCACCCCACCACTCGCCCGAAGTCAGCTGGGATAGGCTCCAGCATACCTGCAACCCTAATGAGGATAAGCGGCACAGAAAATGGATGGATGGACGTTGATATTAAACATGTAGGATAGACCGTAGAAGGACCGTTCTTTTGATACGATATTTCTTAATAGTCTTGCTGATCCGATCCGTTACCAATTCCATTTTTTTTAAATAATGAGCTTTTGTTACAAACGAGTTGATGTAACCGAACATGGCATTAAAAATAATGCAACCAATGTATTGCTAAGTTTACTTTTTGATTACCCAGCAAAACCAACAATATTGTTGTGTCACTGTGAGTCAGGTCCCTAAAAATTCCAAAATTCATTCATTTTCTATGCCGCTTATCCTCATTAGGGTCGTGGGTATGCTGGAGCCTATCCCAGCTGGCTTTGGGCAGGAGGCGGGGTACACCCTTAATTGGTCGCCAGTCAATCACAATAAAATTGGAAAAAAATAGTTGTGCAAAATACTTCGAGGGTGGGACTAATCGTTGGACATGATTTGAAATCAATATGTGGTGTGATTTAGAATATATGACTTTTTTTATCAACAAACTCACTTCAAAGCAACAGTAATTTTTTGACGCTCCCTAGTATCAATGTAAGCTATTTTTTAGTTACACTTTTATTTTGTACCACAACGTGATGTGGTGTTATTTTGGAGGCCTGAAGTGTTGTCGCTGTATGTTGAAAAAGCCTTGATGATAGCCAGTAGAGCACCTCCTACAGCTTTGGACCCTGTCCGATGGTCCACGCTCCACTCTTTGCAAATTTGTCGAATATGAAAACCTAAAAACTGCACTTTTGGGGGGAATTTTTCCCATCATCTACAATCCTTATGTGAGATGTGAACACACACGTCTTTCTTTTTTCTGCGCGTGCTAAAGATATAAAAACAGATAAAAAGAGTACTGCACATAGTGGGACTCACCTACTCCGTCTACAAAGGCGGCTACTGAAACACCTAGAAAAACCTCCAACAAGGTTTTATGCTTTTATATCCATGATGTGACCACGTAATAACAGGTACAATCATGATAACATGTAATACTTACAGCATTTTGTCGTATTTTAGTCATTACCGGAAATCGGTAGCGTCTGAGGCCTTGTGAGGTGTTTCCCAGTACGTGCAGTAATGAGCTTTTTGTCTGTTTTTGTATCTCTAGAATGCACAAAAAGGAGAAAAACATACTGTACATGTTCATTTCTCACATAATGATTGGGCCTCCGGGGCCGCACGGTGGACGAGTGGTTGGCATGATTGCCACAGTCAGGAGATTTGAAAGATAGGGGTTCGAATCCCCGTTTGGCTTCTCTGTCTGGAGTTTGTATGTTCTCCCCGTGCTAATTAACCCGTGTTAGGTTAATTAGTGACTCAAAATTGTCCATGGGTGTGAATGTTTGGCTGGCGACCCGTCCAGAGTGTACCCAGCTTCTCACCCAAAGTCAGCTGGGATAGGCTCCAGCATACCTCCGCGACCCTAATGAAGATAAGCAACATAAAAAATGGATGGATGGATTCCAATCTTTAACATTTTTGTAAATTAAAATTAGGGCTGTCAATTGATTATAATATTCAATTGGGATTAATCAGATTTTGTCTATAGTTAACTCATAATAAATCACACTTAATTTCTGATATAATTTTTTTCATCTGTAATATATCTATAATATATGTATTACTATAGGTAGGGATGTAAAGCCATTGGTTTATTGATATTATAATATACAAATCCCACAGTTTTTGCATATTTACTGCGAGCTGCGTTTCGTCCCACTTTGTTTGACGGTCCTTGAGTGCACCTAACTTTGTCCCACGCTGCACAGACAGACTACTACAATGTATTTTTCCCCTTTTTCTTCCACCTCATATTTGCTCCCAAATGCTGATACTATGTGCATGCATAAAGGTAAGATTTGTCGTCACCTGGGATAGGCTCCAGCAACAGAAAATGGATGAATGGATCGTTAAGCAAGTCCAATACCGACAGCCATGAAAACAGAACTTCTAAATGTCAGACGAATGTGGAAAAAGTGTGAGGAAAAGCACTTCCCGCCCCGTGAACACGGACAAACACACATTTAGAGTCTCCGTGTACGTTTGACCCCAAAATATTCTGCAGAAAACTGGAGCGCAGCATCAGAACAATCCTATTTGCTTGGATATTGTGTTGATATTTATGGAAACCGAAGAAATTTGGGAAGGCAGGTGTGCAATAATGCCCTCATCCCAAATCTCCAAAACCGAGAAGCTTGAGCTATTTTTTCTGCATTGCCTTCACCAAGTCTTTCTTTGTGCTGCCGATTGCACTGTGCCTAATCTAATAGTCTTATTTTTTCTTATCTCTGCTGCCCCACCGCTTCGGTTTTTCCCTGCCTTCTATTGGCTCCCAGCAAACATCAGCGCACATCAGTCACAAAGGTGTCCCACTTGGACGGTTTCACTCAGTTGTGCAACAATTCTTTTACATCACGCTCTCTCGCAGGACTGCTATCTTTGGTTTCCCAGCAATAAAGTGTAAGAAAAAGGCTGCTCTTGGAGAGATTCTGCCAACGCGAATTACATGTCTCGAGATAGTTCCCATCGTGGCTGACATTTGTCTTGCGGCTTGGGAGTTTGGCAGAAAAAGGGATGGACGCCCGAGCAGACATCACTAATCATGCAAAGGCTTTTGGGGACTAGCCTCATGTAAGTGGATGTGAGGTTTTCATACGCTGATCCGTGCAAAATTCAATGCTTCCTGCCACTCAAACAAACAAGTCGCATATCGATCTCGCAGAGTGAAGCCAAGCTGAGAGGACCCACGCATGGCGAGAGGCTAGAGGAAGAGGCGGCGACACAGCTGAGTGAGAAGACGGATTCAGTAATAAAACCGAAAGGCCTTAAAGGCAGCATCAGCTGGTCCAACATTTGTAACATCATCCATTTTTCATGGCAACCTTATTGGATCAAACGCCATACATTTCAGTGCCTTCATTCCACTTCCTGGTCGCGTAGCGGTACACTCTATCCGGGAGGGACCTTTAGTAAAAACCAAAGTTGGGATCAAATCAGTGTTTTGCAAGTATAGACATGCAAATCCAAGTCAAAACTCGAGTCATGAAAGAAAGGTCCATTCAGGTCCTTGCAAGTCACAAGCATTGTTTAGAGCTGGGACGTTCAAAGTGGGGCTGGTTTTTTTTTGTTCCACATTATAAACACCCAAACAAGAAAACGAAAAAAAAAAAAAACAACAACAATAGAAAACAACAACAATGATTTAATGAAAATAAAGTTTAAAAAAAGGCATTAAAGTCATAATAATAAAAGAAAAAAGTTGCAATGTGACAAGGAAAAAAGTTGTAATTTTATGAATAAAATTATAATACTGGTCAAAGAAAGAATGTAATTTTAGATGCATAAAACTGAAATATTGAAGGCAATTATTCATTCAAATTTTTTTTAATGTGATATCATGAAACACAAATCAAACAAAGTTGCAGTTTTTGAAGATGTAGGTAAAAAATCTATGTAATTTATGTTTTCCAAAATTTATGTAATCCACACATGTGTTGTTTGTTGTTAAACTTGACTGGATGTTAATTGATGCATTCATTGAGGCAAATAAAATAAAAAAACATTGGTTGTCCTGCTGGAAATTACATAAAACTATCACATTAGGAAATGTTATTGGGGGCAGATTTTTTTTTTTCAAAATATTCACTGAAAATCCGTATTTTCAAGTCATCAGACTAAAGTACGAGACAAGTACTGAGTCACTGATGTTAAAGTCCTTCATATTGTTGTCAGGTCAACTCCAAAATAATTCAACTTGTGACCTGAGTGTCAAGACCCAAGTCAAGTCAAGACTTGGGTCTTGACTGAGTGTCAAATCCATAATCATCAGACTTGTGACCTGAGTGTCAAACCCAAGTCCACATCTCTGGTGAAAAACTGAACCAACTGACGTTCTGTGGCAAACCACTGACAGAGAAATCTGGAAAGTAAAACAAATAAATAAATAAAAATGACAATTTTTGTAGACCAGCAGTAAAGGCAGTTTCAAGGCCAGCATCGTAAGACAAGGACGTCTAGGAGGTTTCTGTTATACTTTTGCGACCATAAGGCATGAATTTTCCAGACAATCATGACCCTCCACTGAGTTCAGAATCGCAACGCTGAGGGGAGGAAGATGAGCACGTAATGGGAAAATGCAGTCTGTTTTTCTCGTGTTCACATTAAGGCTACACAAAATAATGACATATAATTTCGTCGTCTCCAAGCACAAGATCCACAAAACGGCGTCCCCGTCCCGCTGGGAGATACTATGTGTTCTTTTAGCAGCAGACCCCTCAGACTTACAGCCAGTTCTGCTGTTATAACATCCCCAAAGTACACTTGTACGTTGCCAAACATCATTTTGATTTCTGCAAAGCATGAACAGGCAGCACAGTGTTACTGCTTAGCAACAAATACATAATCGCTCACATTTACATCTAAATGCGCAAAAGGAGGAGTCCCTTTTCCCGGGGAACCTATGGTGATTCGATACATTTGGTGGATTGAAATGGTCACCGCCTTGTGCCTGTGGCGGTGGCATTAGCAATATCGCTGCGCCGCACATTAATACAGACACAAAGCAGCTCTGAGGTGCAAAGCACAAATGTTTTGGTCTGAGCTTAGTTATCTCTAATCGAGAGGGCGCATCCTGCAAGTGCAAACCCAACAATGCCCATTGGCTTGCGAAACGTGAAGACTAGCTGTGTCTCATTTCGGAGTCTGCATTTGCAGGGTGCATGATGTCATCGCGGTACGCCAAGGCTGTCCCAATTCCACAAAGCTCAAAGTGTCCTTAAAATGAGGCCCGGCAAATGCGTTCAATTTGAAACTCAGCAAAGCTAAGCTTAAGTTTAAATCATTTCAAACAAGGGATGTCCCAATTCGATCTTCGGAATCGGTATCGGGTGCCAGTCCGCTGTATTTTGAAAAAGATCGGCTTCCGCTGCGCGATCGGGTCGATTCTGTTGTCATAACTCAGGGCCACGCTCCAACATGGTAGGTACGGTAAATGTGCCGCAAAGCTGGTTGCCACTCAACTCCCGCCACCCGGATGAAGGATAAAACGTATCGCCACCTTGCACATTGGACACCGGATATTCGGCCCGCGGCTACCGTTGTTAACTTTCCTTGCTGTGCCCGGACTCTTCTGTCATGGTGCCAGTAGCTCGCATGGGCAATGCCACTCTAAGCGCTGGTTCTTCTAAATCACACCACAAATGGATCTACAACCATGTTGAATGATTAATCCTACCCAAGAAGTATCGTAATGGTGGCTAAATAATTCCACGTAAGGATGGCTGTAATTCGGTTGGCTATTTATTTGCATGTCAACACAAGACACTCACTCCTTCGACAAGATGTTCCACTTCTTGTTTTTTTATTCTATGCACTTGACTCGTAGAATAAGAGAGCGTAGAATAAGAAATCAGGAAGTGTAACCTCTTGTCAAAGGAGTGAGTGTTCTGTGTTGACATGCAAACAAATGGCCTACTGAATTACAGCCATCTTCATATCGAATTATTCAGTCGCCATTACAATATTTTTAGGGTGGGACTACGCACTTGACTCCAAACGCTTGCTCTAGCTAGCATGCTGAACACCACTGCCCTCTATAGCCCTCACACAAAACAGCAGCCCGGATAAAAAATTATAACCCCACTGTTACAGGATTTTGCACGCCCGTTTTTTTTCAATTTCATGTTTTATTGGATGGACTTTTACTTTCATTAGAGACCTGACTCAGAGAGGTTTGCTACAAAAACCAAGCATTATTGTTAGTCATACTGTGTGATAAAAAACGACATTCAGTAATGCTGTGGTTGTATTACTTTTTATGCTTTGAAGAGAAATTTAGTAACCATATACAATCCTCAAATTCATGTTTGTAGCAAAAGTTTTATTATTACTAAAAAAACGTTTTAAAAAATCGAATCCGCTTGGATGCACAAAGTAGTGGATCGGGACATCTCAATTTCAAACATTTATTTGTGTTAAATTACGAGATCACTACCGTGATCATGATCGACCACTCCCCTTTTACCCAGACAGCAAGGCTCATACCCCGGCTGTGCAAGTGGGCAGACACCCTAGTTCATGGAGCTGTTTTTCTAAAGCGGTAAATCCGTAATTCTTTTACTCCAGCTATTAGACTTTGTCAATTTGATTTATGTCTTACTAATTCATGTGCCTGTGGGCTAGTTTATCATTTGTAGAATAAATTATTTGTACGTAAACGGACAGGGTCATGACCGAAAGAACGAGATCGCGGATACAAGCGGCGGAAATGAGTTTCCTCCGTAGGGTGGCTGGACTCACCCTAAGGGATAGGGTGAGGAGCTCGACCATCCGGGAGGAGCTCAGAGTAGAGCCGCTGCTCCTTCACGTCGAGAGGAGCCAGTTGAGGTGGCTCGGGCATCTAGTCCGGATGCCTCCCGGGCGCCTCCCTGGTGAGGTGTTTCGGGCATGCCCAGTCGGGAGAAGGCCCCCGGGAAGACCTAGGACACGCTGGAGGGGCTATGTCTCACAGCTGGCCTGGGAATGCCTTGGTGTCCTGCCGGTGGAGCTGGAAGAGGTCGCTGGGGACCGGGCAGTCTGGACTTCCCTACTGAAGCTGCTGCCCCCGCGACCCGGACCCGGATAAGCGGAGGAAAATGGATGGATGGATAAACGGACATGATGGAGTCACTGAATATTGATTGTGGACATCATGTGCATTTTATTTTATTGACAAATGGTAACTTTTAGGATTTTTTACGTTACTGTTGTGTTTGTGAGCTTGTGTTTTCTGTTTGGACTATTCCAGGAGTAAATGGACTCACAAGACAAATTGAAGGAGTACTTGCAGTACCCGCTTCATCCTGAAGGGCGGTGGCGCGCGTGAGCTCGAAGAAAGTCCATAAAAGTGCATCAAACCTTCAATTTTTTTTTACAGCTCAAGAGCAGCGGGGTATTTTTATGCTCTGATGGTCAAGTTGTGAAGAACGTAGCAAGATGATGAGGCACAGCCACAGCTATTTGTACTTTCACTGTTCTACCACTAGGTTTTGACAAGTGTGAATAAATGTACGCATTTTCCCATTTCACAAATACAAGTGGATAAACTTTGCGTGGGAATGTTCTCACGCACCCTCGGTAAACACATTTCTGCAGTGCTTTGATTCGCATGATACCAGACGACGAAGAAGTCAAAGCTGATGTGTGTGAATGTCTAAAGAAAAAAGCTTTCAAGGACGACTAAGAAAATAAAAAAATAGTCACATTTGAGAGGCTGAAAACAGCATGTTACCTGTACATTTTTAATTGAAATGATTAATTGATTACCAAAATAGTTTTTGGTACATTTGGGTAATTAATCATCGATTAATTATTCTTCTTTTCCTTTCGGCTTATCCCTTCAAGGGTCGCCACAGCGAATCAATTGCCTCCATCTAACTCTGTCTTCTGTATCCTCTTCTCTTGCTCCAACTACCTTCATGTCCTCTTTCACTACATCCATAAACCTCCTCTTTGGTCTTCCTCTAGGCCTCCTGCCTGGCAATTCAAAACTCAACATCTTCCTCCAATATATTCACTATCTCTCCTCTGGACATGTCCGAACCATCTCAGCCTGGCCTCTCTGACTTTTTCTCCAAAACCTCTAACATGTGCTGTCCCTCTGATGTGCTCATTCCTGATCCTGTCCATCCTGGTCATCCTGGTCCTGTCTCTTTTCCACACTTTCCATTGCTCTGGATTGTTTACCCTAAGTACTTAAAATCCTCCACTTTCTTTATCTCTTCTCCCTGTAACCTCACTCTTCCACTTGGGTCCCTCTCATTTACACACATCGATTAATCGTTGCATCTCTAAATTATACACCAAAAAATAACAAACAGTGCAATCTGTTTACAAAGACCTACACATGTTACACTTGATGTCATCTGTTCTCTCGCTCACCCTCTTGAGCGGCGTGGCGCCGCCGACAGAAGCCGCCACCAACTGTCGCCATGACCAGGCCAAGCGGGGCTGCTGGATGCCAGCAGTGGGCAGTCAAATCCTGCTTGTATAACTACCACTTACAGGAGCTTTTGCTTCTTACCCATCCAAGGCTGCCACATATCCTAGCCACATGTCAAATGAAAAGGCAACAAATTATTTACGTATTTAGACTATAGAATAAGATAGGACATACCTATATTATTCCCACAGGGGGAAATTCCAAGAGCAAAATTCCAAGAGCACAGAAGAGCAGAGTAAGTGTAAAAACAAGGTAATGTTAATTATACTGTATATATACAGTATATAAGTTATGTAAACTATTTACTACTTACAGCTGTGTGCATGTTGGACAAGCCAGATGTTTATTGCACAGTTTATTGCACAGTTATTGCACGGTTACTGTATAGGGTTAGGGCTATAGACTATGTACACATATCAATGAATTCATTTTCATTGTCTGGTGAATGTTTTTTTATTTTTTGACCTCTGGATCTTTTTAAGTTCTATCAAAGTAATCAGTCATGCTAATGCATAATTTAGAACCCAAAGGAACCCACATTACAGTAGTCACAAGCATACTAACCAGTCAATATGTGCACTTGTGTACCCTCTTGGGTGTGAGCGCTCTTGTACACTGTGCATTTTTAAAAAGTCCATATTGATTGTCCTTTGTAGATTTCCACGCATGACTATGTTCTTTGCTCTCCAGCACTCATAAATCATGACTGCACAGCCTAAGTGGCTGACAGTTGTAATTAAGAGGCTATGGGATGGTAGAGCACATAGGTACAATACACGTGCGCCAATACAGCTGAACGTTGCATTAAGCATTTAAGGAAGCATCTGTCACTGCGCTCCGACGCCAGCTCTCCACGCATGTGCAGATGGATGACAGCACGATGTTTGTTTGTGCTCGTGCACAGGTGCAGTT
>QODF01000031.1:110514-152714 GCA_024372805.1 Oostethus manadensis | reverse complement strand
ATTTTACAAAAATCCATATTTCTACCATTTTTTTAAATTAACGTATGTCATCTTAAAAGACAATGTTATGCAAAATAGGCTTTCGAAAAACCAGTTTACATCTGTGACAGCAGGAGAGATTCACTGTCCAAATATTTTCTAAATATCTGGCAACAATTGTACCAAGTGCCAAGATGATTCTGTCAAATAGGTGATGGCAGCGTTATGGTCTGTGGCGGCATGAGTGATGTGACGTTGCACTGAGAGAAACAGAAATTCCAGCATGTACTAGAACATTCTCCCTTCAAAAAACTTGATAACAACCCTAGACACACCTTCAAATTGACAAGTGCCTTGCTGAGGAAGCTCAAGAGTGGAAGAATGCAAAAGGAGCACAAGGTGTCGAATATCCACCAGCTCTGCACGTCATCATGGAGGAGTGGACGAGGATTCCAGCAACAACTGAAGAAAAAGCTTCTCCAACTCCCACTCCATATAGGGAGGAATGTGTTACCATCACTCAAACACAAAAAAAAAAACTTCAGAAAAGGGCACCGAGCATAAATAATACATAGCCTGTGCTAACTACAGTTTTTCTATGAAGGATCAGCTGCCAAGTCCCTGTGTCTAGCTATTTTGGCGGCCAGTTAGACTTCATAAACCAGTATTGGTCTACCAAAGTCTACCAAGGTTGCATATTAATTTTACTACTCTATTGAGCAATTGCAGACTTGTACTAAGCAAGAGAATTGTCCTTAAAGGGGACCTATTATGATTTACCTCTTTTCTGACCTATAAATGTTGTTACAATGTTCAAATTCGAATTCAAATTACTGTAGTTTGTATAGCCCCAAATCACAACAGCGGTCATCTCATGGCACTTTACACATGAAGGTCACAAAGAGCCAACTGAAACCCCACATGAGCAAGCGCTTGGCGACCGACCCAAGGACAAACTCTCTCTGGGGCAGAAACCCAGGACAGAACCCTCTGTGGGGTGGCCGTCTGTCTCGACCGGTTAGGCTGAGATATAAGAATAATAGAGGGATACATAGTAGATCATAGTGGGGGTGGGGTAAATACACAGATTGTTTGGGCAGGACGGAAGAAACCCAAGGAAAAAGTGCAGGAAAAAATGCAGGGTCTGGAAGATCCAATAAGCTTTCTGTGGGGGTTATCGGGTGCGTCGCTGGTCTATAGGAGTCCAGAAATCAATACAAAGGCCCGAAAAGGAGTAAAAAAGGCCCCCTTTAAGTTCAGAAAGGCATTACCTTCACATCTACCTGAGTTCTGGAAAAAGGGAAAGTACATGATTCCATATGGTGACATCTGACATCCTGCTCAGTACAGCATGTTTCACACACACTAAGGAACAAATACAAACTCAAATCTTTCAAGTACAAAAAATATCCTTCAAGTACAGAAACAAAATGCAAATAGCAATTCTACAGCTATGAAAAATTGTCTTGTGACTTTTGGCTCAATCTTACCACCTTCACGTGACTTTCGGCACCAATTTTCCGCCTTGCAGATCCATACACACATGCACTCTGATCCACACTTTCTGATTCACACTGCAGTAAAGTTAGAAATATATTCACAGATTTAAACTTCCGGGATCGATAACGCCCACGCGAAAGTTTGTTAGGCCGCTTTCCAACAGTGGTAACAGGAAACAACCTATTTTTCCGAAAATGACTTGCATTGATCTCTTCGAGCAGCCAGCAGCGGGACCAGACCGCTAAATGTAGGACACTGAGGAGGCTCTTTTCCATCACGGACAACAAGCATCATCCAATCAATGCACAGCATCATCTCCCGACAGAAGAGCGGTTGGATTGGCAGATTACTATCACTGTCTATCACAGACCGAGAAAATCATTCTTCCCCCACGTCATGCGGCTTTTCAACACAACAGAGGGGGAGCGAAAAAAACACACACAGGAATGGACTTTTTTATTTATTTACCTAATTATGTATTATTGCACTACAAATTTGAAGTGTTATGTTTTGTATTTATTTATTCTCATTATATTTTATCTGTCCAGCCTTGCCTTAGTTGTTTTATGTAGTGATTAAGTGTTTGCGATTATTATGACATTTTTTCTGCAGAGCTGCTGGAAATGCGAGTTTCTGTTGGAGATTAATAAAGCATCCATTCAGCCATCCATCCATCCATCCATTCAGCCATCCATCCATCCACTTCTGTGAATTGAAGTGCCACCAAACTCACTTCACATATTGACTGCTTCATCCTACAGCAATTAATTAAGGAAAAGTATTAATTAATTATTTTTAATCTAATTTAATATTGACAGTAAATGCATTCGTTCATTCATTTTCTATGCCACAAATCCTCACTAGGGAGGCGGGGGTATGATGGAACCTATCCCAGCTGACTGGGTAACAAACGTGGAGAGCTATTTTTTGTAGTAGACATTCATATACATCTGTTTTTTACTTTTGTTCTAAACAGAGATACAAAACCCAGATCTTCCAAATCTTGTGACAACGTGGCCAACATAAAAATTCCCCCAAATTATCCATCTGTCCGTCCATTTCCTATGCCGCTAATGCTCACTAGGGTCCAGGGGGTATACTGTAGCCTAATTCCCCCCAAATTATGTAAATATATTTCTAATTTTACCGCAGTGTGAGTCTGAAAGCGTTTGTGTGTGAATCAGAGTACTGTGTGCATCTGCAAGTTGGAAAATTGGTGACAAAAGTCAGGTCACACTTTTTCATGTTCATGTTTTTTTTTTTAATTGAAGGATACTTTTCATAGTTGTAGAGTTGTTTTTGGACATGAATGAGCTGATACGTTTTTCTTAAACTTTAAACCTTGCTGCTTTTCCATTCCATTATCTTCCGCTTATCCGGGTCCGGGTCGCGGGGGCAGCAGTTTCAGTAGGGAAGTCCAGACTTCCCGGTCTCCGGCAACCTCTTCCATCTCCACCGGGAGGACAACAAGGCGTTCCCAGGCCAGCTGTGAGACATAGTCCCTCCAGCGTGTCCTAGGTCTTCCCGGGGGCCTTCTCCCGACTGGGCATGCCCAAAACACCTCACCAGGGAGGCGCCCGGGAGGCATCCGGACTAGATGCCCGAGCCACCTCAACTGGCTCCTCTCGATGTGAAGGAGCAGCGGCTCTACTCTGAGCTCCTCCCGGATGGCCGAGCTCCTCACCCTATCTCTTAGGGTGAGTCCAGCCACCCTACGAAGGAAACTCATTTCCGCCGCTTGTATCCGCGATCTCATTCTTTCGGTCATGACCCATAACTCATGACCATAGGTGAGGGTGGGAACGTAGATCGATCGGTAAACAGAGAGCTTTGCCTTCCGGCTCAGCTCTCTCTTCACCACGACGGTCCGGTACAGCGACCGCATTACTGCAGATGCTGCACCGATCCGTCTGTCGATCTCACGCTCCAACCTTCCCTCACTCGTGAACAAGAACCCGAGATACTTGAACTCCTCCACCTGAGGCAAGACCTCACTCCCAACCCGGAGGGTACAGTCCACCCGTTTCCGACTGAGAACCATGGCCTCGGATTTGGAGGTGCTGAGTCTCATCCCAGAAGCTTCACACTCAGCTGCAAACCGCTCCAGTAAACGCTGAAGGTCACAGCCTGATGAGGCCATAAGGACCACATCGTCTGCAAATAGCAGAGACGAGATCCTAAGGTCACCAAGCTGGACTCCCTCAACACCTTGACTGCGCCTAGAAATTCTGTCCATGAAGATTATGAACAGAATCGGTGACAAAGGGCAGCCTTGGCGGAGGCCAACGTTCACCGGAAACAAGCTCGACTTACTGCTGGCAATGCAAACCAGGCTCCTGCTTCGATTGTACAAGGACCGAATGGCACGTAGTAGCGGGCCACCAATCCCGTACTCCCGGAACACAGGACAAAACACATGTAGACCGGTTGGCCTAACTCCCACATAGCCTCCAGTAGCCTTGCAAGGGTGTAGAGCTGGTCCAGTGTTCCGCGACTGGGACGAAAACCACATTGCAGCTCCTGTAACCGAGGTTCGACTAACGGTCGTGCCCTTCTCTCCAACACCCTGGAGTAGACTTTCCCAGGAAGGCTGAGGAGTGTGATCCCCCTATAGTTGGAACACACCCTCCGGTTTAAAAATGGGGACCACCACCCTGGTCTGCCAGTCCAGAGGTACTGTTCCCGACTTCCATGCAATGTTGTAGAGGCGTGTCAACCAACACAGTCCCCCAACATCCAGAGCCTTGAGGAATTCAGGGCGGAACTCGTCAACCCCCGGAGCCTTGCCACTGGGGAGTGATTTAACTACCCCAATTACCTCAGCAACGGTGATAGAACTGTCGACGTACGTATCTTCAGACTCTGTTTCCTCTACGGAAAGTATGTCAGTGGGATTGAGAAGGGCCTCAAAGTATTCCTTCCACCGACCAACTATCTCCACAGTCGAGGTCAGCAAGCCCCCTTCCGCACTGTAAACAGTGTGAACTGGGGGCTGCTTCCCCTTTCTGAGGTGTCGGACGGTTTGCCAGAACCTCTTCGAGGCCGACCGAAAGTCGTGCTCCATAGCCTCACCAAACTCCTGCCGAAGTCGCGTGCCGCTTGGCCTGCCGGTATTTGTCAGCAGATTCGGGAGTCCCGCAAGCCATCCATGCTTGATAGGACTCCTTCTTCAGCTTGACAGCAGCACTAACCCCCGGTGTCCACCATCGGGTTCAGGGCTTGCCACCACGACTGGCACCGACCACCTTGCGGCCGCAACTACGACTGGCTGCCTCAGCAATGGAGGCACGGAATACGGCCCATTCAGACTCAATATCCCGGTCCTCCCTCGAGATGCAGGCGAAGCTCTGCCGGAGATGAGAGTCGAAGACTCGACGAACGGGAGACTCTGCCAGACGTTCCCAGCACACCCTCATTGCACGTTTGGGTCTACCAGGTCTGTCCGGCATCCTTCCCCGCCATCTAATCCAACTCATCACCAGGTGGTGGTCAGTTGACAGCTCAGCCCCTCTCTTCACCCGCGTGTCCAGAACATGCGGACACAGGTCTGATGATACGACCAGGGAAATAACCCTCTCGTTCACTGGGAATGACTCCAACACAGCGGCACCAAGCCGGGGGGCAAATAATAAGCCCACACTAGCTCGCCGCCTCTCCCCTGCAGCAACTCCAGAGAAGAACAAGGTCCAGCCCTTCTCTAGGAATTTGGTTCCAGAGCCAGAACTGTGGGTTGAGGTGAGTCCGACTATATCTAGTCGGAATGTCTCCGCCTCTTCCACAAGCTCGGGCTCCTTCCCCACGACAGAAGTGACATTCCATGTCCCAAGAACCAGATTTGGCCGCCAAGGACCAGGTCGCCCGGACACCCGTCCTCGACCACTGCCCAAATCGCAATGCACCGGATCCTTTTGCTTGCCCCTGCAGGTGGTGGGTCTGCGGGGGGACCTTGCTGCTTTTATAGCGGCTAATTAATGTGCCACTCGTGAGTCAGTGAGTGCCCGGCAGGCAACGGTATAATAACACGACAGTCTTACTCACAATGTCATCTTGTTAAAAACGCTTTACTACCAACACTAAATTAATCACACGTTACACTCCAAAGGTGTAGCTGGCAAATATACAAACGTGTATCACTGTGACTTTTGTTCCTAAAAAACTCAAAAGGTTTTGCCATAATCGATTGCATCTGAGCAACTGGGGGCACTGCAATGACGTCAGCCTCCCTCTGCTGTTTATTTGAAACTAGTATTGGTACTTCCATCCATTCAACCATTTTCTATGCCGCTTATCCTTGTATATTTCCTAGGTACCTTTTGAGTGTTAAATTGCTGTGTGATGAGTTTAGTGTTGTTTGTAAGATGACAATGCAAGCCAATTTCCAATGGGTTGACAAGTGCATTGTGAGTTTTTTCATAGCTCATGATTGGCTCCGATCCCCATGGACTTGTGCGTGTCACAATGTGTAATTTTATGATGTGGACACTAACAGTTTATACACCGGTGCGTCTTATATACGGACAGATTTTGTAGTTAAAGCTTGCTCTTTTTTTTGTACTTGAATAATATTTATTGTACATGAAATTTTTTTAGTACTTTTTAGTATTTGTTCCTGAAGCAGGATGTATTTGTTCAGCTGGCATGATTGTTTTTTGCAAAAACATGCAATAGTTTGTGAATGATGTCTTGTTTGTACGGGCAAACCACACTGAGTTTATGAATCATTGGGCGTGAGTAAAACATGTGTTGTGTGTTTGAGGGTTTGGCATTTTAATGCCATACTTCTGGGTAGCTCTGGTAAATTCCATGTCCAAGAGGATTAAGGCATTACTAGATAAGAACGGTGCAGGCACTAAGTACAAATTGGTGCAATTGGAGGACGCAGCAAAAATTGTTGCGTGGTGTGAAGGCATATTTGAGTCAAATTTGTTAATGCTACCACACAGTAATGAATACACTGATTTAAAAAAATCACATTATTTCTGCTATAATGGTGTCAGTACGATGCAAAAATCTGCATGCTTGCCGTTGCTGAAGAATAGTGCGGGTCATGGCGGCAGATATAGAGGAAAAAGAGGTAAGTTGAACAGACACATAATGAATTTATTGAACAACTTGGGACTAATTCTGGTGGTTTACTACGTGGCCATGATGATCCGCCCTAGTCTGCCTTGGGTTGGCTCTGACGTGGAGACAAAAGGCATTTAAAGCAAGTCATGCCCTGGGCGGATATTCAGAGGCCATGCACGTGCAGAAGGTGGCCTTGTGGGGGGCGTAGAGAGTCATATTCATGTGTGCAGATTGTTTTTTTCCCCTGTTTGTTTTAGTCACTGCATTGACGCCATTACTAATATAGGACTGGTGAGGCCAAGTCTCCCACACAACTTACATCGAGCATTTAACTTAGAGGTTTATTCTCAGTCAGTGGTCTATGAACCCGGGTAGGACGTGCTGCCATGGGAACGCAAGCCAAAATAGGAAAAAAATAAAACAACCAATCACGATCTGAGCAGAGCAAAGACTATATCTGTCTGTGGCAAGCAGACTTTTTTAGTCTTTAGTCTATTTGTGCAGCATGTGAGAAAGTTAGCACACGCACAATGATGCGTTCAAGGACTGTGGGATGGGTCACCGCTCACAACAAACCACACATATGTGCAAAAACTATAGTATTTGTATTTTATTTCAATAAATAATGGCCTATATTCATAAAATTGATATGCGTTAACCTAAAATTTGTTCGTTACTATTATATGTATTTTTTTTTCATCATTGCACTTGCACGTGGGCCCTCCCACAGACTGGTACCGGTGTTTGGGGACCCAAGCTGTAGTGTATACACCAGTGGTGATTGCTCTAAGACTGCAAGAAAAACTCAGATTCCCCTAAAATGTCCAAAAAGCGGTGAAATGTGTACTGCTTTGTGTTCAGGATTAGCTACATTTACACAAACTGCGTTTATCTAGTCGAACGCTCAGCATCTACTGACCTAGATGTGGAAGCGTAGAGTGGGTTGTTCCACTGGCAGGTCATTAGATAAATGCTGGGCTTTGTCACGCCCATCGGCCGTTCGTCGTCTCTGAGAATCTATGTGGGAGTGGGCTGGTTTGGACGCAGGGTTCCTGCATGATGATCTGTCTGAGACCTAATCCCTTTTTGATTGACAGTAAAAGGAGCGAATCAGCGATCTTGAAGTGTAAACCTCCACCAGAGCATTTTGCAAGTTTTTCTTCCTGTTGTGCTGAAGTGACCCAGAGACTGTACCAACCCCCAGCGACTTTGTCTTTGTTAAAAAATACTCTCCACCTTGAGTTCCTGATATACACTCGCACATCAAGTCCTGCCCCCTGTAGGTACCTGAAAGGCACAACGGCTAAGTATGATGCTGTGCAGCAATAAGCAATAAAAATACATATTGGGAAAAATACACTTATGCCAATCTGACAGTGTCAATCAAAACTTAGCATTACTGTCTGTAAAGGCCAATTGTGTTGATGTACTTTAAGACAGACAACAAGCGCACAACCAGCACACAAGTGTGAAAATCCCTGAGTTGGATAATTGTCACTGCTGCAATTCAAAAGACAACATATCCCCCAGCTTTACAATTAGCATATTCATTATTTAACTGGGGAGCAGCTGGCTAATTGGCAAATGAATTGCATTCAATAATGTTCACACGAGAAGCGGAATTTGATTAAGTTGAAACTGGGAGGCAAATGAGAACATTTAGGACAAAAGTGTCAGCCTACTGTATGTCATCCCTGCCGCGTGTTGACTTGCATGCAAATCAAGTGACTGACAGTCACAAACATAGCAGACAAAGCTGATAAAAAAAAACGCAGTCCGAGTGGTTCTGTCCGGTCGAGATAAGAAACGTGTGCCTAAGTGCAGGTGGAGGTTTATGGCAAACATTAATTTCTCCAGCTCCACCCATTTCATGGTGACTTAAAGGAGACATGCATAGTGCAAGTGGTGGATCTCACAACATGCAAAGTGTAAATACGTGTTTCATACAGTACGTGGACGTTCTGGAGCTCCGGGACTGAGGATTGAGGATTTCTACCGTACTAACGGTAATGGTGATGGTTTACTTTATTTCAAACATCCATCCATTTTCTACGCAGCTTCTCCTCATTAGGGTTGCGGGTATGCTGGAGCCTATCCCAGCTGACTTTGGACGAGAGGTACCGGGTCGCCAGTCAATCTCAGGGCAGACAAACAAGCATTCACACTCACCTTCATACCTATGGACAATTTACCAATGAACCTAACATGCATGTTTTTGGAATACTTAAGATCATTACAATAAGGAATATAACATGGATACATTTGCTGAACTTCCAGGGAAGGAGTGTGAAGACGCAGACTTTCTGTCATGCTACCCCATCTCTAATTTGTGTGCTCCACGAGCAATGACAGAGGTACGGGATATCAACGACCTCAGGCAAACATGACTGATGCTGTTGCCGCCATTGATTAGGCTACGCTCCAGCGAACACGGCATCTTGATCTGCTTTGAGTAGCTCATGGCGCCCACATGGAGGTATTTGGTTTTGTAATGAATTTGTACTATCATTATGGACTGCCAATTCCTGGGGTGTACAAACAATTTCCACTTGAAAAACGGAAAGTGAAATGAGCGTCCACCTGTGCTCAGGCTCAGATACTGGGTGGGACTTGAGTCTGAACTAGACCAGAGCTGTCCTAGCTAGTCTGAATGGTGTGTCCCACCCAGTCTTTGAGCATGAACTGATGAAGCCGGCTCGGATGAGAGGCGAAACGTCTTCTATGACAGCCTGAACGGTCCAGTTGCGATCAATTGAATGCCCTGAAAATACAATGACCTGGGTGAACGAGAATATTCACAGGCATTATTTTCTACTTTGATTTTTGAAGGCAAATGTTGTTTTGCAAAAATTACATTTATTGTTCATGGCACCAGTTCAGCCTCATTCCGGAAGTAACATCATCGGGGCGATAGTTACATTATGCCTTGTTGATCTGTTTTTCTACTTTAGCTGGGTTTTTGTTTATTTAATTTCGGCAATGGGCCACAGTCGCACAGATTGCCGTTGCTCCACACTTTGGCGCAGCAAGGCAACTTTCTGGCCTTTTTTTGAACCGTTTGCAGATGTCCCTTGCAAGGCATTACGGAGATGACGTTCACTCCCGCTCGCCTGCTCGGTGGATTTTGTGTTGATTGTACGTATTTAATTACTGAATAGCACTTACAGTATATGCGCACCCTTACTTGATAATACAGCCATCGTGTCACTAAATTTTCAACACGGATCTCTTCTGTGTACGAGGTGTGTTATGGAACAGAACTGGTGATCGCCAATACTTAAAAGTTGGCGCTGGGCCCTAAACAACGAGCGCTCGGTGATTAAAGGTGCAGACAAGTCCAAACATCCACTTACTTTTACTACACTTACTACTTTTTAATTACCACAGCTTCTGCTTAGACATCAAAAAGGAGCAAGCAGATGTTTAACTCCAGTGGAAAAATACAGCCATACCCTTCGCTGACGATGTGAACACCAAAGTAGGTTGGATTGCAGGGTTTATAGTGTGCCTAAATATGTGCGTCCAATAATGCCTTGCATGCTGCCACTTCTATAATTCTGTATTATTTCATATTCATAGTAGCCATGCCACAGTTCAGTCTTGGTTGGTCGCTTGGTTGTTCTATTTTTAAAATGTGCCACTGGCCAATATTGTCCACTTTGCACACCTTGGCCTTACAAGTTGTATAATAACAGCCCTAAAAAGAACCGTTCAAATAAATATATCAGGACCCAAAAATGATATGGCATCGAGGCTATATCAACACAAACAAAAAAAAACAGCACATTTTTGGCCTTTCGTCCACATGCAAATGAAGGTGTTTGCCCTTAAGGTCTGAGATTTTGGAAAAGTCCGGCCCCTAAAGCCCAGATGATGAGTGTGGTGGCGTGGCATTAATGACTTCAACCCCATCAAACTAAAAGTAACCCATACTAGAACGGAAATTGTGACCCAGGGCTGTGTGCAAATGTGCTGCCTGACATCATGAGCTAAAGCAACAAAAATAACTTCCCAGCTAAATGACAGAGAGGAAGTAGAGCGTCAGCTTTCCACACAACTCCTGTCTCACCAGTCTGTGTTAATGAGCTGCTTTTCCACCAGCATTATCAACACCACCTGTTTATTTATATAATTATTTTCTCCTGCCATAGCTGTCTGCAACTCTGATTACTTTACTTGTGTTCCTTTAGTATTAGATATTTCTATTACACCATTAATAGCGCCCTATGATTTCCATGTTAAAGGAATTGCGGAATTGGCCAATAAAAGTGGAATTTACTGTTGAACAAGGAATCTCACCAAAATTGACATACTTCTTTCCCTCCTTTTTTTCCTTTCCCTACAGGGGTCGCCACAGTGAATCAATTGCCTCCATCTAACCCTGTCTTCTGCATCCTCTTCTCTCGCACCAACTACCTTCATGTCCTCTTTCACTACATCCATACACCTCCTCTCTGGTCTTCCTCTAGGCCTCCTGCCTGGCAATTCAAAGCTCAGCATCTTTCTACCAATATATTCACTATCTCCCCTCCGGACATGTCCGAACCATCTCAGTCTGGCCTCTCTGACCTTATCTCCAAAACCTCTAACATGTGCTGTCCCTCTGATGTGTTAATTCCTGATCCTGTCCATCCTGGTCACACCCAAAGAGAACCTCAGCATCTTCATCTCTGCTACCTCTAGCTATCCTCTTGTCTTTTTTCTCAGCGGCACTGTCTCTAGACCAAACAACATCATTGGTTTCACCAGTTTGGTACACCTTTCCTTTTGTTTTAGCTTTCATTCTATCACACATCACACCTTCACTTTTCCCCACCCATTCCAGCCTACCTGCACACGCTTCTTCACAGACATAATGTGAATAAAATGCTGTGAGAAGAAGGAACGTTCGTGCAGGGAAGTATTTCCCCGGCCAACGGCTCAATTGTGGCGGAATCTCATTAGAAACACTAAACTGCCCCCTTCTGGACTAAACAGGCTGAAATGGTGATAAACAGCGGCAAAAGTTGGTGGAACCTGAATGGAAGCAGGCAAGGTTAGATTAGTTTAGAAGGCTGGTGTGTGTGTGTCTCAGGCTGGATGTGTATATTTTCACCGCGTTGTGTTTTACCGCTTTAATGCGAGGAACATTTTACAATACCCGATGACGACATGCAGGTTCTGAGTGAAAAAAAGGCGACAAACGTGTTTTTTTTTGCACCCAGCTTGTTTTTGACATTGAACACATCAAGCATTTGTAATTCTCAACACAGAGAACAGATTTCTGGGCCAGAGTCATCTAACTGGTATATAAAATAAGCTTGTCATAAAACTGGAATTAATTGGAATCGCACGGGTGACTACATCTTCCTTAATCACGAGCACGGGCATTACCGTTCTTGAAGATTTTGGAGCAATGTGTTCAGAGGCGGACATTCCATTAGAAAAGTTATCCAAGCTACATCCATTTCTCAATTATTGGGCAAAATTGTTTGTTGATGTATTGCAAGGAATTTTGCATTTAATTAAAATTTTTTTATTTACTAACCCAAAAAGCACACATTCTATGCTGGTGAAAATAAGTGTAAAATGTAAAAAAAACCACAAAAAAAACGGAATTAAACGGAATTTGGAAAATAAAATTAACTAATTTCACAGGACCCTACTTCAGAGTCAGTTTATATTATTATTTATATTTTATATTTATATTTCTACCAGTGTAGAATTAAATGTGTTTAATTTTGAGTGCCCGATATTTGTATTTTAGTTATGCTTGGAAAAGGCAAATTTCGGCACCAATACCTAAAATACTAGAATGTATTTAATCATGAAACGGCAGGATTTTTTAATTACTATATAGAGTAAAGCCACAAAAGTCAAGATGCAAAGTGGCGGGGGGCGACTGTGCTTCCAAATGAGACTCCAAGTGTTATAAACAAACAAGCACAATTAAAAACAATAATCGATATATGCATTGAACAAACCAGCTAAGAGCTCTTTCTATTTTGGTTACCATAAAATAATACATCTCAGGCAATATCACGCTAAATTGAGAATGACTGTGTATGCAATGTTTGATAAAGTTCTTGAATTGTACGTCATGAGATTATTATAGCAAATCATTCGACCCCTGGCTGTGTAGCAAGCATCTTGCTTTCATGAGCCCAAATTCATTCCAAACTTACTCCCCTCTTCTTCTCTAAGATGTCTTTTGTTTCCATAGAAACTGGGTTTAGTCCCATGTATTCAAGTCTCACAGTTGCCCAGCAGAGAGGCTTCAGAAAAGACAATCCCTCTTCCCGCACAAGTAGTCTGGAGGTTTTTTTTTTTTTTTTTACCGCAGAGAAGCATTTATCAAATGCCGGCAGCTCCTGGCTCTAGCTAAGATCTTGGCAACATGTAACGTTGTGTAAATCAATAACTTGCCTTTGACTGGAAGCTTCCATCCAGTGGTGGTGTCAACACGGGTTTCGGTGTCACAGATCGATGAAGGCCAGTATATACTTTCATACTGGTCAATGTGGAGGTTGGCAATTAAAGTTTACTTGAGGCAGACTGGGAATTGAATAGACGAATAATAATCAAGGTGCAGCTGAAAATCAATAGCATGAAACATACGGTTTGAAATGAAAATGAGTCTTTATGCCAATGCCCACACCACGAATCGGTGTGTTGATTCAATCATTGTATTTGTTAGTTATTCCGAGAAAAAGGATGGGGGAGCTCTGTTAATTAACATTCTTATTTACAATGTGGGCTCCATGGCCTGCATCCTGGAGGGGGCAGGTTTGCCAAGGAAAGCCAACAGACAGGAAGGAGGAAATCCAATTAATTGTGTGCAGAGACAAGATGCGGGCTGATGCTTTAGTAATCATTTTGTGACGGAAGTAAAGCTGAAGAAGACGAGTGACTTGATTTATGCTGAACTTTTCCTAAATGAAAGGCAAAAAAAAATAGTCCTTGATGAAAAGCAAGAGGCACGACTAGGAAGAATAGAGGAAGGAAGCAAACACATGCAGAAGGGGTGAAATGTGCAGCGGCAGTTCCAGGGTCTTGCAAAGTGGCTCAAAAGCAAATTAGCAACCAATCTCTCTCTTTTTAATGCATTTTCTGCTCCGGCTTCTTTTGTGTCGACATCAAACCAAGTAATTTGCCAATGATCCATTAATATCCCTGTGGGTGTGACGTTGGGGGTCACAAGAAGAAGAAGTCAGACATGTCAGAGGAAGACCTTTAACTGCATTGAGAAGAGGAGGCTGACTCGTGGCTTTACATGGCGGGATCGAGGGATGTCCAATAATATTGGCCCGCTGACATCATCAACCAGGTATTGGCATAAAATCGATATCGTTAGGTATCGTTTTTTTCCCACTATAATGAAAACTGTTATGACAGGGGGTCGATAGGCCACCGATCAGTATCACACAAATTCCGTGAAAACTCACGAGATGAGCAGTGCCTTTAAATGCTGATCCCAAAAGTCGATCCCTGGTCTTAGTGCTATTGTAGCCCACAGCGATCATTTGGTGAAGTGTAGTATCTTGACCTAACCAACATCTTTGGCAGAGTTGTCTTCCCACTTTCCCCTCCCACAAAACAATTTCCACATGGCAGACATGTTTGTTATGAACTACCAATACATGCCACGGAATGTGTTGTGCCATATCATAACAATGGCTACATTAACTAAAATACAAATATAAGGCATTCAAAAGATGCATTCAAAAACGTGAGGCTATAGGGCTCTAATTTTGTAGACCAGGTGCAGGAGAAGCGCATCTTCGCATGCACCTCGCCAACGGATGTGTTTTCCATGAATTTTGCAATTTCGTGCCAGGCACTGTCTGGCGGAAGTACGCCTACGTTCCTCCTACCGGCGCAAGTGGCTAAGAGGGAGGAGAGAAGGCGTGACTGGGTTTAACGCAGCCGGGCCAAATCTTCACCAATCAAATGAGCTCCTCTCCGCACCTTTAAATGTGCAGCAGGGCTGCCTCTGCCTAGGAGTGGGGGCGTATCTGACCCCCGGGGGCATCTGGGTTGGCCTGGACTCGCTGCTGTGGGGGTGGATGGGTGCACGTGCCGGATTGGTGCCTGGGAGGACCAGGGTTGGGGGAGTGTACAGGGGGTTGGGCGGGTGTGGGTGTGTGTGCGCGAGTGCAGGTGTGTGTCAGTGTGTTTGTGTGTATGTTGGGTGCAGGGGATTGAACATGGGTGTGGGCAAAGGGGGCAGTGGGGAGGTGTGTGATTGTGCCTGGATGGTTGCTGCCTCTTCGAGTGGTGGTGTGTGTTGCCCGGGTTCCTCTCTGATACGGGGTGGGGATGGCGGTGGCGGTGTTCGGGGGTGTGGGCCGCCGGGGTCTCCTGCAGTGGCGCGCATGGTGGCTAGTGTGTAACATCTGGGTGAGGCTGCTCCCGGGCTGCGGTCGCTGAACGTCCGGGGCCTCGCCTCGCCTCGCGCCGGCCCCTGCCCCGCGGTGGGTCCCGAGAAACAGGGGTGCCTACTGCCCAATGGCTCGTCCTCTGGGAAGGAAAAAAAATATATATAATTTCCCTCCTAGTCTTACTATCCCTCGCGCCCTCGCCCCCTCACTCCCTGCAAACAAGCACATAGGATCTTGGGGAGTGCGCGTGCTCCATGGGGGTGTGCCGGGGGGGGGGTCACAAACATGACCTCCTTCTGTCATGCCCTGGGGGCCGCAAACTCCCCAGTTTTAATTACACTTATTCACTATACATAGACTCACAGACACCTCACATTCATTTTTGGGGGGCGGGACTTGTGTCGCGGGGTGGGCAGAGCTACTTAGCCGTGCTCAGCCGGCGGAGTGGTTCTGCCCATGGTGTCGCGCAGTTTCGGCTCCTCAATTTTAATTGCCTACACACACACATCTTACACTTCATAACACTTTTAGTTGGGTGGGGAGGCGGGGATTAGAGGGTCCTGTTACACCCCTTTTTTTTTTTGGACGCTCCCTGGGGCTGGGGGCGGTGGGGGGGGATTGTTTTGGCTCCGGGTGTCAGTCGGCGGCAGTGCTGGGAGGAGTGCCTGCGTGCATGCGGCGCTCTGTGGATTTTCCGGCGGCCGGGTATGGTGGTATGGCCCCGTGTCTCGGGGGAGCTCGCGGTGATGCTGCTCGCTGCATTGGGGGGGTGGCACATCCAGGTGCATATGTGAAAATGTAGGTGTGTAAGTGTATGTGGTGGCATGTGTGAGTATAGGAACAGGGTTTGGTGTGGGTACTGGGGCTGGGGTGGACGGGTCACGGGGACTGAGAGGGAGGAGTAGACCCATGGGCCCTCTATGGGCGCCTGCCTCTGGCGTTGGGGAAGGCGATGGCTCGCGGCAGTTGTGTCTGGGGTGGCCTGGAGCTCCCGGGGTGTTGGGTATGGCCCCTGCTTTGGGGGGTTGGGTGGCTTCTGGGCCCGGGGGCTCGGGAGTGGTTGTCCTGCTTGCCCGAAGCTGGCCGGCCTCCGGCGGGTGTTCCGGCGGTTGGCGCCCGGGCCCCTCCTGTGGCCCCTGCTCGGCTGCCGGGCGGCGTCGGGCCGGGTCTCCCTTCCACGTCTTCGGAGGGGACTCGCGGTTGCCTCTTGGGGTGGCGGGGTCGGGCCTTCCCCTCTGTGGGGAGCCTGCTGGGGGGCCGTGCTCCGGCGTCTTCCTGGTCGGGCCCTCGCTTTTGGAGGGAGTGTGGTTTGGGATGCATGGCGGTGTTCACCACGGGCATCTCCTCGTTCTCTGTTTCGCTCTGATGCGGTTATCCTGTCACTGCAGAGTAATGTAGATTTAATGTAGATTTGTTGCACGTGTCATTTGGATGGTCATTGTTCAAGAGGTTCTGTTTCTTTTCTCGTTGTTTTTCTTGTATGTTTATCATTATTAGTAAATAAGTATGTATGTATGTGTGTATACATATATATGCACACTGTATGTGTGTGTATGTATGTATGTACTGCATGGATATGTGTATGTGCACAGTATGTGTATGTATGCGTGTACGAATATGTGCATGTATACATGTATATATATGTGTGTGTGTGTATACATGCGTGTGTATATGTATATATATATGTATATGTATATGAAGGTATGTACATAAAATTAGTATTATTATTATTTTTTTTTTTCTTCTTTCCCCTGTATTTTTGCTCATTTAGCTCTGTGTCGGTTCTGGTTGTTCCGGAAATCTTGATTATTACGGTTGTTTATAATATGGTTGAAATATGTTTGTGAGGTTCTTCTGCACCCTTTCTTATATCCACCACCCCCCACCCGTCCCCTTTTCAGGTCAGGTCCAGCATCGAAATGTGGCGCAACAAAATTCATAATAAACGCAGTCAAATGTCAAGGGAGACTCATTTGGATTATGAAATCTCCCTTGGCAAAGAAATTTTGGTCAGCATTTGAAGGCAGCTTGACTCCCATACAGCTGTTATGATGCTGGACAAGACACAAAAAAAAAAAAAAAATGTGCAGCAGGCGAAGCGAATTGCAAGTTTTGTTGAATATGGATGAAGACAGCGGAAGACGGCCAAACTTCTCCCAGATGGAAAGTGATGTTTTGGTCCGGGAGGTCCGAGCTCGCAGTGGCCGAATATACAGTATGGTCACGTGAGGAGACCTCCACGGGTGACGATGCAAAAGTGGCCTGGGAGGAGATTACTGGTATTGTAAATCAGGTTTGCCCTGACGTACTGAGAACCGTTGCCCAGTGAAAAAAACGATGTCAGAAGAAGGGCAAAACAAAAACTGTCAAAGCACCGGAGGCACACGGTGGCCACCGGTGAGGTAAGCTGCGCAACCCACAAAATTAGAGTCCATAGTGTGGAAAATATGATAGTTTACACAACACTGCGGTATTCTGTAAGGCAAACTTAACTGAGAACACAAACTAGTCCGTTTCTATCCTTCCTTGGAATCGGGTGCCCAGTTACAATTCACACATACAGTTTGTTTTTCAACGGACAGTTTGAAACAAATTAAAGACTAAAACTGCAGTACCAGTGTACATGTTTGGCATTGTGCTGCGAATGCTCCAAATTGGACTTTTTGACGTCCCCGTTTCTTTTGCAATGTTTAAAAACATTCTTTCTCCTGTTTTTTGAAAGATTCAACCCCAGTTTACCAAAGTGTTAACCAATTTATTGTGTGAAAATAAACCCAGCATATAGATTTACATTTGCATCAGGCTTACTCATTCCTCTCATTGCTTTACACATCAGCTCATCCATCTGCATAGAGCATGTCTCTTTCATCATCTGCTAATGTAATTGCATTTCACACACCAAACATGGAAAGAAACTGAGAATGGATGCTGCAAAATATATGCCACTAAATGGAGAGCAAAGGGGAGACACACACATCCACACAGTTCACAGTGATTGCTAAATTAATTACGATCCTGAGTAATGCGGATCGTAATTAATTTAGCAATCACAGTTCACAGTGATTGCTAAATTAATTACGATCCGCATTACTCAGGATGAACTGGGAGGCTGATGGATGAATGCACAAGCATGATGCAGCCACAATATTCAAACTGCAAGGTTGTAAAGGAAGGCCAAATAGCTACCAAGTTACATCGAGGCGTTGAATTGCAATAGCTGTGATAAGAAGTTAGGTGTGGTGCTGGAGGAGGCTGTTACAAATGGACAATCAGCGTCCGATAGACAAGATGGAGTTTTTTCAACTTGGCCTGTCCTCAAACTAAACCCCAGTCAGGATCATAGCACCAGTGCTACAATACTTCAGTTAACATCAGAAAGAAAATGTTTAAAAAAAGCTCAAAAGCTGGGTCTTAGTCCAATTTCAGCTAATGATTAACTGTGTTGGCCACTAGCAGATTTTCTTAACTGATATGATGTTCAAAATCTTTTCAACAACCTGAATTGCAGTGGAACCTTGGTTAGTGTACGCCCCGGACTGAGGAGCCACCAGGCATGGCAGGCAGCTGCTTGGGGCCCCAGGGGGCTGACAAACCAATTTCTACAGCTGTGGAATTATGTGAAAAAAACCCCTTGTTAATATTTGCTTTGGACCCTAACTCTAGAATCACCTCTGGCTCTGCCTAACCTATTTTTTGGTTTACATAATTTTTCCCCCCGTCAGGGTACAACAATCTTGTCGTGTTGTCAATACACTGTGTTTGCATGTATTTTTTCCGAGTTAGCAGCCTGTTAGCATGGAAACCAGAACCGGAATCACTGTCCCCCAGCCCCATTGTTGTCATCAGTGTCTTCTCTACTATTTTTATTTACCATGGCTGCAAAATACCCAAGTTGTAGCCAAAGGCATCTGGTTAGGATGCCTCCTGGATGCCTCCCTGGGTGGGTGTTCAGGGCATGTCCTGACCGGTAGGAGGCCTCGGGGAGGACCTCGGGATCCACCGGGAGGAGCTAGAAGAAGTGGCCTGGGAAAGGGAAGTCTGGCCTTTCCTAGTTAGACCTCGGATAAGCGGAAGAAAATGGATGGATGCATGGGTAGCCAGAATTTTGATTAAAAAGGTGAGAAACACTATTGAATTCAAGATTGCAAGACTCATTTCAAAACATGATGGTGGTGTCCGTGAGGACCTTACTGCCTCTTTGTTGCGTAATTCTTATGGGAACATTTGATTTGGTTAAAGTACGTTTTAGTTTGAGTTTGACCACTTTGTAACGGATTAATGACCAACCAAGGTTCCACTGGATTTAGAGACATTATCCATACTGTTTCGGCATATCTTTGTTTGCATCTGAATATTTGCAGGACGTCAAAGGACTGCAACACATTTCCAGTGTCATGCCCACTCTTGAGCAATCCTCTGCCTTAATGACAAGCCCCGCCTCTGCCGGTGCTGACCCTGGTTCAGTCGGCAACCTTCAATTCCAACACACTCCTCTCATTAAGGCACCAGAACAGTGGGCTCCTTCATTACCGGACCTAGCTGCGTGGACCGGCTAGCCCCCCAGGGCTCGTTATCGATAGCACCGCGCGGCTGGTTGGACAGACTCTTTTCCCGGGCTCGATACATGTGCGGGGGTTTAGAATTCATTAGAGCCTTGTGGTGCCGCTAAATCTGATGCAGCAAACTACGACTCATGCCCGGTATGATAGCAAGAATTTATTGTAGGGGAGTATTTTACTGCTCCTGTGTGATGTGGGCATGAGAGCAGTCGTAAAGACTGGGCTGTCCTCGGGGCGTGCCCAGATAACAGTGCTGTTGGTTGGCAGGTTATCTGGGATGCTGTGGGGGTGATGTACGCATGGCAAACACAGAGGAGTGTCCCGCTATTGCGCCCCTTCTCTTTCACAGGGCCCCGAGTCTGCTTCTGTCTTTGCTGATTTGATCTGCTGTTGAAATAAACCGCGGTGTCCAGTAAACAGCGAGGGGCGCGAAGATGTCTCGGATGGATTCAGCACACAGCAATCACCAGCCTCTGAGAACCTCATCGTAAACACTGATAGCGGAACCGTGACTTGCCAAATCACACTGACCTTCAAAACTCTTAAACACACACACACACACACACACACACACTTGTTGTAGTATAAACTTAAAGGTTCTTCCAAGTGGCTTTTGACCACCGCTCTTTGTAGTTGCAATTGCTCTTAAGCAATTTCCCTGTTGTGGGATCTCTCCAGGGTGAAAATCATGTATGTAGACTCTAAATGATACCTTTAAATGTGAGTACGAATGTATGTTTTGGTCAAGTCCAGGGTTTATAAAATGTGAGCGACAAGAATGTTGTCGATTGTTTGCAGTAGTTGTAGGGAAACATGAAAACACAAGCCTGAATAAGAATGTGTCAAGACGACTTTAGAAGTTCAAAAGTTGCCACCGAGGAAGAAGAACTCGCAAAAGCACCATGCAGATATGTCCGGTACCCACATTGTACTGGATATTCGGCTCTGTAGCTCGCTGTGCCTGGACTCCTCTGTCATGGTGCCGGGAGACCGCACAGGAGGTGGCGCTCTAGCCACTGGTTGTTACTGCCTGTATACTTCCCTCTATAGCCCACACAATAAAGAGCAGATTACAACACAATATACTCGTCTCTCGTCTCTCTTAATGCTTTGAATAACTATTTTAATAACCACATTCAATTTCACAAATTCATGCTTGTAACCAATGCTTATTATTAAAAAAATATATACATATATCGGTACTGGCTGCAAAATGATCCGCAATGGCGACAAAGAAAGTTGCAACCGCCAGCATTTTCATGAAGACAGTGAGAAACACCATTGAATTCAAGAAATAACGCACGGCAAAACACAAATGTAGTGTCCGAGTAGCTCTAGGTGCCACATGGTGTCTTTGCCAACAATCACATCTTCTTTTCTATGGAAAAAAATGATTTGGGTAAAGTCGGCACCAGAATTTACACTGTGTTTAATGATGGTGACAGTTTTGTCCTGGAACAGATCATTTCTGCCTATGTGAAATATTGTTTTAAAATCAAAGTGCCATCAGCATTTTACGACAGACCTTTGCGGCCCCACTGTAATTTGTACCTCAGAACTGTTGCTGAATGATACCCAGTGGTGTTTGAGCTTGTTCTGCCAAGTGAAGGCCCCTTTGGCAAGAAGAAGCTGTGTCACTAGCGGCGGGCCTTGGCTGCAAGGATGTAAACTTTAGTCTTTGTGTGGCTGGTTAGTGGATTTATGGCACTTATCAGCTTTTGCAAAGCTTTTGGAAGCGTTCCACTTTTCCCCTTTGCCGCATTTTCCGCTGCTGGGCCCACCTTCATCGATTTGTAAATGTCCGATTCACAATCTGTCTCTTTTCTTTTCATTTACATTTGAGCGATTGGCTAGACGACTGGAGCCCTGCCCAGAGGCTGAACTCCATGGATGGACTCCATTGTCTCTGTGCTTTAATTTATCCCTCCCTCATTGGGCAGGAGAGCAGCCCCCACCAGCACCACCCCCACCAACCTCCACCTTGGACAGTCAGTAAAAGAATGGACTCTGCAGAGGAGCTATCTGTTGGGGTTGCTTCATTTTGGTCCAGCTCATAGTGCCTGGCAGCGTGCATGAAAGATGTTGCAGTTTCCTGTTGCTGCAGTGTTGGGAGACATTTTAGCGTGTTTGGAAACCTCAGTCGTGCCTGCAGTGCAGCCTTGACAGAAGAGCTCTGTTATAGAACTGCAGCTGGCTTCTTTCAGTTGTTTCAAGCCTGCAAACCTGGGCACATTTGCACATGGTGAGTGGAATGGAGGCCCATCTCAGTCCCACATAAACGATAAGCAGGCAGGCATGGTCTTAATGGGTGTGTGATTCATTGTATAATTGTGAAGCCGTGCATTTGAAGCATAATTACTTCTATCATTACCTCCACAAAGAAAGGGGTGGTTTCAGCCATTAATTGGCTTGATAATTGTACTGGTGTGTTTGTTTCCAACATGCTTTACAGGCTACACCGAGGTACACCATGTGTTTTTACATGAAAGAATGTTACGTAAAAAAAACCCACTGTGCATACGTTGGTTGGATTTAGAGCTGCAGCAATTAATTTATGGAGCGAATTTCGCCATCTTTTTTGGTATTCTTTTTTTCAATTAAAAATGGAAATATCCTGATTTCAACCTCTCAAATGTGAATATTTTTAAATTTCAATAGTCATTTATGAATGCAGACCTATTATCTTTGTGTTTTAGGCAAAACAAGATATTCACACCCATCAGCGTTCCATCCATACATCCATCCATTTTCCTCTGCTTATCCGATGTCGGGTCGCGGGGGCAGCAGCCTAAACAGGGAAGCCCAGACTTCCCTCTCTCGTCCAGCTCCTCTCGGTGGATCTCGAGGCGTTCCCACTGAGAGACATAGTCTCTCCTGCGTGTCCTGGGTCTTCTCCGAGGTCTCCTACCGGTCGGACGTGCCATGAACCTCCCCAGGAAGGTGCCTGGGGGGCATCTTAACCAGATCCCTCCTCTCAATGTGGAGGAGCAACGGTTCTACTCCGAGTCTCTCCCAGATGACAATGCTTCTCAACCTATCTCTAAGGGAGAGCCCCGATACCCTGCAGAGAAATCTCATTTCGGCCGCTTGTACCCGCAACCTAGTCCTTTCCATCACTACCCAAAGCTCATGACCTTAGTTGAGGGTAGCTTGATTGATCGATCTACGTTCCTACCCATCTTTGACTTTGGAAAACAGCGATCGACATTTTTGCATGATTTTTGCAAAACAAACTGCTTACTGTTTGGTTCATCTTGATTTGATCCGTAGGGCCTAAATTGATTACTCGATTAATCAAACAAGTTTAAGAATAATCAACTAAAAAAATCATCGTTAGTTGCAGTCCTATGGAATTACAGTGGGATTCTAGTGGGATCTGTTTTGTCACACTTCTCTGTGAGGTCCGACGTGAACAAGTTTTGCCTCAGAAACCCTAGGGGGCTATTCCATCTCATTAAACTGTGTGAGTTTCTCAGCAATGCTAGTTGTTAACTGTTACAGGTAGAAGTCGTCAAATGGATAACACAGATTTGCATCTGGGATGTGGTCGTTAAGCCATGTTTCCGAGAGCACATAAATACAATATTCTGTCTCAATCCGATGTTCGGATCTCGTAAGGCATACATTTTAATTGTCTGGGGAGCAAACATCCTTCATGATTTTTTGGGCGTTCAATCAATCGCAACTAGAATGTTCTGGTTTGTCTTAGAAGACAACCCTGAACCTCTCCCTGAATAGCTCCAAACTAGACTGAATCTGTCCTACGTGTGAATATTCTTTTTTGTCCAGATCATTGTATTCTCAGGGCATTGAATCACTCCCAACTGGACTGTTCAGGTTGTCTTAGAAGGCTCTCATCCGAGTAGACATCATCAGTTCATGTTCAAAGACTAGGTGGGTAGTGGGGATCGAGGCTGAGATGAGCTGCCAGAGGATGCCCAGCTTCTGTAGTTCCCTGGCATTCTCGTGTTTTAAAAGCCATAAAGAACTGCTGCCAATATCTACCAGCAACTTTCGACAGTACACGTGTTTTAGGGAACGCAAAACATGTAAACACATCGGGGTAGAGAGGGGATGGCGGGTGAAGTCTCGCCATCATTTTCGTATGATTTCTTGCACAAAGATCCTTGATCCAATGAAAACAGGTCCGTGAGTCAAACCAGTTAAGAATCAGTTTGTGGCTGTCTATGGCCTATTATGACTAGGCGTCCATAATTACATTGATTAGACATTACCTGCATTGATCAATCAAGTGGCAGTGAGGATGGATAATAGGGTGATGTGGATCTTTTTTAATGCCACGCGATCAACCCGTTTACGTTTCGAGACACCACGAGCACAATGAACTCTCGCAATGCTAACGGAAAATTGAGCAATACGAGTAAAAAGGGTGTTATTTAATGTCTACGGGGCTCTTACAATGTTAAACAGTTTTAGAAGGTCATTTTTAATGAAAATATTCCATTTATTATCTTGAATCCTACTTTGCGGAAATTCACCTATGGCGGTCTGGGACCAATTACTCACAATAAATGAGGGACTATACTTGAAAAATTTGGAGAAATTTGCGTTAATTTGTCTCCTCGTTGGTTGACATTCCCCACTCCCCCAGGCTTTGTCGTCTTCTTCTTATAATGTATAATGGAGGCTGAAGGAGAGTGAAGAATGCAGAGAAAGTCTGCTCCAGGGACTGATTGACGATACCGTGCATACAGGGGAAATCTGATTTTGAATCTGCATGTGATAATCCCATTTTAAAAAGTTGAACACGATCGGACTAAGGTGCATGAACAGAATCAATGCAATCATTCATTTCAAAGCACCTCTAAATGCCACCAATTTCCTTGAACTTTGCGGATGAGCCCAGAAGAAATAACCAATTAAATCTAAGGGTGAATCCAGAAAAGGTTAAGGTCCAGTTTTTTTTCACCCCCACACTTTTGTTTTCGACATTATTCTTAATTTGTTAGCAAACAAATGTCTCAAACAAAAGTATGTTGACGAATGTAATATGAATAATTCTTTTTACAATGATGCATGTTCGAAACAAATTAAACCAAACCAACCCAAAGTTAGGTGGGTTTAATTTTAGTTAAAATAGCTGTCAATGCTCCCGTTGCACGTGTGCATCTGTCACAGCAAACACGGTCTACTGCAGACTAAATTATTCACTTTTACGCTTTGTTGTGCTTTAAATTTTAACTAGTCAACTATATGAGTTTATTCCAGATGAAAAGTAACTCTGACATGAGGCCATCATTGAGAGGCAGCAGAGCAGACACTGGCATTGAAGTCACAGCATGAAAGTCAGCCACGAACATCAGTAGCTCACGGGGAAATTGGCAAAAATGGTCGGAAGTCATTGCTAGAAATTTGACTTAAAACGATAGAGATCACGGACTCACAGGTGGGACAGCTGGAGATGAATGACTCATTAAACAAAGTTGGAGAAAAACGAGGGGAGAGCAGTGGATGACGACAAAGTGGAGATAAGGCAAAAGAAAAGGTGGGATTACAAAGCAAGTGGATGGGGGATTAACGTCCATGCACATGCATAGTGAGTAAGTGTTGACGTGCCGCAAACAGCTGGCAGGATACAGACGTGCCTGCTCAAACCCAGGAGTGAGCAACCAGAGTGGTTGTCCTCCTCCAACAAGCCTTGACTTTGGTACACTTCTATTACTGTATACTGTATGTAGGCCTGTCATAATAATCAATTAATCCAACCATTTTTAAAAAATGTCCATCATTTTCCTGGCATCGAACGATTGACATGTGCATGCGTTTTTGTTTTCCTCCCTCTTCAAAGGCTGGATGACAAGAGGCTTTACCTTGCACATTGGTGAAGTTAGTTTCATCTTGAACGTTGGATATTCATCTCTGTCGCTGTCAGTTTTATTTTGGCAGTTGGAAATTTGGCTCCATACAACAACGGTAGTCTGCCCTCACTGTGCCCGGACTGCTCTCTCACGGTGAGGGGAGCTCGCACGGACCGCTCATTTACAGGCGCATGTCCTCACAAACACTAACCGGCCCTTTTCTCAACTAAACTACTATCAACATTATATTTTTAGACTTTGACACAAGCCAGTTGAAAATAGATGACAGGGCCACCGATTTGTTGCACAGCAGCAATTATTATGTTTTAGAGTTTTTCAGTAATACAAGCTAAATGCGGAAGATTAATCAATTTGATTCAAGAAAATATTACTCTTGACATACGACAACATGTTTTCTTAAATTTAAGAATTTAATTTAAATCTCAATCAAACATTTTGGTTGAAGAAGACATTCCAATGGTGGCGGAGTGGGTTCAGGTGGGTTCTATTGGAACATTTCTGTGTGGCGTTGGAATGTTCTCCCTGTGGGTATTTTCTGTGTACTCTGGGTTCCTCCCCCATTCAAAAACATCCATGTTGGGTTAGACTAAAAAAATGTCTGTAGCTGTGAATGGTTGCTTGTCAATGGTGAAATCTCTAATAAAGAACGGCATTGCTTAAATGTAGCCTCCTAAAAGCAATTTTTATCCCAGTTTATAAGCATTTGGCTTAATTGTTTTACATTTATATGTATTCTAGCCAAGCAAATTTTACTTACTCCAGTAGCAGAGTTTTTGCTTGAAATAAAAAAAGGCTCATTTTACGATAATTTAGGTTTGTTTCACGTATAGTCTAGGTCACGACCTGATGTACAACTTTTGGCTGTGTGAATTTTGGCGTTCCCCAAATCAGTTTTTTTTTGTTTCTTTGTGGAGGATGTACTTATGGCAACGCTGAGAAAGTAAACTCTCGACCCGCATGGAGGACGTGGGAAATACCTGAACGTACGTTATCTGCACTAGTTACGTACGTGGGGTGCATGACACACACACAGTAGTGTTAAAAAATAGCAATAAATGCAATGTGACTAATTAGATGTATGACTGTTATTAGTATATTTTTATTGCTACATGGCAAACAAGTTACCAGTAAGTGCAGTAGATTCCCAGAAAAGAAGCAAGACCCAGCTTTAATGATATGCACGCTCTTAAGGCTATTTTTTGAACTGCTATTTTTTTAACACTCCCCTTTCAACTAATTGCCTAATTGCAATTAGGAGTTAGGAGCGTGCAAATCATGAATGCTGGGTCTTGTTTGATTTCTGAGAATCTACTGCACCTACTGGTAACGTGTTTGCCAGGTAGCAATAAAAATATACTAATAACAGTGATTAATCTGGTTAGTCACATTGCGCTGCTATTATTTTGAACACTACTGTAGGAGTCCCCAAGTGCAACATACAAAACAAACTGACAACCTGGCACCAGTAAAATAAACAAAAAAGACATGGAGATGTACAAAGTGCATAAGTTTGCCTTGCAGTCAGAAAAAAACATAAGCGCCAGTAGAGATTTGATACACATGACAAAGAACCTCTGCGGCTGGCCTGCCACCAATCTTTGACTCAAAAATCATCTTTTTGGTTCATAGACCAGCCGTTGCAGGCCGCACAACCGGTTGTGACCTAGGCTTATGGCTGTTTTTGCGGCATAATATTTGCAGAAAGATATATTATACGCCGTGACCTTCAACAGCCTGGGCTGTTATCAGGTGAGGACGACTGTACTCTGCTGTACCAGTAGGGGGCATACATGTAAACCTAAGTTCAAAAGGGTTGAAAGCCATCTGCGGATATTTCTATGACGTGTTGAGACGCATTAACTGGAATTGCTCTTTTTTATGCAGCCAGGGTGAGTTTGAATCCCAACAGGTCCCAAAGACCCAAACATTGGAGCTCTCTATTGTCATCCCAAGCCTGGATAATTGGGATAGTCGCAGGGGCATTTCTAAAAGAATTACAGTCTCAATTTAAAAATCGGTCTTTAGCTTTTTTGTTGTTGTTTTTTTTAGTGTATTAATAAATTGGGCACTTTTGGGATGTCAGCACAGGATGACTTGATGGGAAACTCTAAATTATTCAATTAGTGCACAGGAGAGTGCACTAACTTAACTTAACACTAACTTACTTAAAAAGAGTGTGCACTTCCTCTGCTTTGGAGCATTGCTGACTCATAAATCTCACAGCCCTGATAGCGGTTTGGGACTTGTGACCTTAATTTGAGACTCTAAACCTGGCGGCCATTAACTCTTGGCCGTGCCTTCAGCGTCAGCAAGGCATTACGTGAGAGATCGAGAAGACAGAATGTGCCCAAAAAGGATGATGGCAGACAGAAAGTGACTTCAGTCGAAGTTATGGAGACACGGATGTCCTTGAACTAAACATCTAGTTCATCTGTGGGCACCTTGTCAACCAAACATCCAGCTTGAAGTGGCGCTAAAGAGACAGTGATATTGCGAAAGAAATGAGCTTCTGATCCGGTGAGTGGCTCCGTATAGGGAAACTTGATTATACTGAAGAGGTTTTGATCCATCCTGAACCCGACCAAGCTTCACGGATAGACCAAAGATCCTCAGAGAGCCCGGTCTGATCAGATCCATAGAAGGTGTGTAGGAACAATCCAACAATGGCACCAAGCCATCATAAAAGCTCCCATTCCACCTCTTCCTGTTGCTGCCGCCTAGTCTGATGCCAAAGAACTATTAGCTGGAGGACAATCCATCATGAAGATCGTGTAGATATGAAATCCCCATAAAGGCCCGGTTTTCTTTGAGCACCACAGCAGCCGATTCCAAAGTGTTTGTATTAACTTGGCCTTCAAACAATTTCCAGGTAATGGATAAGGTTGAGTGTACACAACACGGAGCATTTTTTGTCCTCTTTTTAGGGGCACAACATTTCCTCTGGTACATGTCGGCTTGTGGCGCATCCTACTATCTGGGCAGCGAGACGAGTGAATACTCCTCGAGAGAAAGAGATCGCCTGCTGCGGCCCTTATCGTCAGCGGGGAGCTGGCGGCCGGGAAAGGCGGGCTGTCACGGCTCTTTGGGGTGCCAGGAGAAGGCCATTATCGCCGACGTTCTATGGCCGCCTGTGCCGCTATCTTCACTCTGCAAGCTTCCTCTCTTTGTGCTGAAGGATATTTTTCAAACAGGAGTGCATGTGCAGCATGTCCGCATGAAGCGGCGGGCGGCAAAGATCGAAGACTTGGTGACTTTTCCAATTTGCGCTTCATAAGAGGAGCCCTCGATGCAGAGATCAATGCGGAAAAAAAGGGTGGATGGAGAGAGCACTGGAAGCCATTTCCCATTATGCTCGTTGCAAATGAGAGTTTCCTTTGACAAGAACTCAGCACATTATCAGGCTTGTCCTTGCATTTCATATGAAATTCTAGGGATATTAACCACCTAAAGCACACCAGGGTGTGTTGAAAAAGGAAAACATTTGTATTTCATTACTGTAGTCATTAACTCTGGAAAACTTTTCGACTTTTTGTATGTTGTATAATCCAAATTATGTCTCGTCTTACTTAGATGGACTAAAACCAGCTTCTTAAAATGCATGTAAACACCTTTAGTTGATTTAGTTGAAACCAGATTTGCACCCTTTGAGATCTGCCAGCAGCTGTGGGCTGACCTGCTGGCTCAGAGAGACGCCGTCAGGAGACAGACAGTGGCATAAGTGAGGGTGAGCAACAAAGGAAGCGCGCGGGAGGCGGCGAACATGATGCATTTCTTATGATTGACCTTGGAGAACAGACAAAAAATTATCTAACACCTCGGACTTTGTTTGCTCGCATTGTACTCTCGTCGTTTTACAGGAAATATAACCTTTCCAAGGGAGCTTGAACGGACACACAGCCACAATTGCAGTAAAAAAAAGCCTACAGAGAAAAGTGCAGACCGTGTCCACTTGGGGCAAAGACATCAACCTCATCCTTAATACAAATTAAACAAAAGAAATGATCACTGACTTAAGGAAGAGCAAAACAAAAAACGAAAAAAAAACTAATCTTAAATTGATTGGCCAATAAAAACGGAATTTACTCTTAAATGCTGTCATTGTGATGAGACGGAACGTTCGTGTGTGGAATTAAACACCCGGCGGACGGCTACATCGTGGCAAAATGTCATCACAATCACTGAAACGCCCCCCTCGTTAACCTCCTCTGAGCTTTGCTTCCGCTAGCTTCCATTCACGCCCGGTGAACAGAAGCAATACTTTTCAAGGAGCCAGCAACATCTGGAGATGAAATAGATTTGTATCCAAACCACCGACGACGAAAGGTCTAACGAGTAAGAGACATGAAGATGAGGAATGGTCGGCTTCGAAACACAGATCGGTGAGTTTACGTTAGACATATATGCCTTCACCTACGTCACTTCTGGAAACGCCCCTTTTTTGAGCAGGTTATTGTTCGAAATTCTTGCCATGAACATTAATTGTATTGTTTTCCAAATTGGACAGCCTGTTTAATAAAGCAAACAACGTAGAACAGAATTGCAAACAATATACAGTAGAACATATTCAAGCAAAGTTGATAAATCCTCTCAGTGAGCCTTTAAACTCTAAGTTTCTGGGGCTGCACGTACAATAACCTGACCTTTCTACATCAACAAGAATGTGCAGCAGAGGCTGTTCTTTAAAAAAAAAAACAAGCTAAAACAACATCAGCAAACTCAGTTTTCCCCTCTGCACTCCGCCTCTACAGTTAGGACTGTTTAACACAACAGAACACATAACTGCCAGATTGCAGAGCCAATGAAAGCGACAGTAATAGTAATAATAATTGGTCCTATCGTTGAGACGGCAAAGTTGCCAGTGCTTTGACTTGTTTTTTTTTGTTACTGTTTCCATGCCCTTTTTGCATTGTTTTATTACTTTTTTAATGTCCTTCCTGTGTTGTGTGTAGTAATAATGGATTTGATGCATATGGCATCTTCCATTCACGTTCGCACACCAGTGTGGGTTGCACTGGGTGCAGGGTGGATGAACAGTACCCGGGATGGAGGAAGCGGGCTGCAAATAACCAATCTCCCAGTTTCTTGATGACCTTCTCTACCCTCCTGAGCCACTGCCACCCCTCTGACTAAAGGTGCTGTACTGCACTGTAAAAAACGCCTGTAGGTTTTAGGGCGAAATACTGTCAGTAAATGATCGTAAACTAAAAAAAAGGTTTTTTTACATTTACAGTAGTTGCTAAAACAGTAATTTTGTGCATATATTTCTTGTAGAAAACTGGCAAAGTGACAATGAGTCAATGTAAACTTAAAAAAAAAAGAACTGTTCTTCTCGGAATAATGCTTTACGGGAAGAAGTTAAAATAGTTGCTGTTTTTTTAATTTAAAAATCGTATTAGTACTAGTTTGTGCATTTGTTAGGTATACATTTTGAGTGTTAAGTCGCTGTGTGATGATTTTAGCTTTTCATTTAAGATGACAGAGCGAGTATTGACTAAAGACCTGTGATTTCCAATTGGTTGACAATCTTATGAGTTCGGCTCCTGTCCAATGAAGAGCTGCCTCATGGATGTTGCAATATGTCTCATGATGTGTGTGGCTAGGTATGTACAAATCTTTTTTTCTCGCTAGACTTAGTGGGTGCGGCAACACCTTATACACCGGAAATCATGCTGCGGTATTATTACACGGGTATGTTTGATTCGTATTACGATTCGTGTTTGCTGATTTGATTCGAGGACGATATGGGTTCATTTAGAATGTCACGATCCAAAATGATTCAGTAACTGACTGTGAAATAAACAGCTGGATACTGGACCGTGCAGGTGAAGCGATTATTGAAGAAATAATGGCAAAAAATGGTAACCGTGTTCAGACAACCCGAACACAAACATGCACATCAGTATAACTTTACGCTCGCTACGCACCTTTTATCTTGTCCTGACGCTCCCATCCATGAGTTTCAAAGGCTCAAAGTTGGACTTAACTTTGGATGTGGTCCAACACTCAGTATGAAGAAGTCACATAAGAAGTCATCTAGCATGTATACCAATAAAAATACACCCCATATCCTATGAAAAATGGCACATTTTAGGACGTCCACACGAACTCTTCTAACAGAGCAGTCAACAGACATGACTAATCGACTTACGACAAATCAAATTGTTACGAGGGTAACATTTAATGTCTTTATAATTAAAATATTTAAAAAAAAACACACGTCCTTGTAAAACCCGCCGCGCTTAAATCCGATGCTTTATTTCCTAGTATTGATTACCTTTCAAACGGTGTTAGATCAATATATGTCGTCTGGAATGGCAACTTGGTGAACACAGATCGATGTAGTTGGACCATAGAAAAATTAATCGATACCATAACATTCTGGCAACTCCGCTGCCAGTTGTTTACCGTAAAATCTTCTTTTTTTTTTTACTGGACTCGGAATGTCCGCTGCCGTGTTGTTGTTTCCTGTGAAGTCTCCGTGGACCACGTGGTGCTGCTACCAGGATAATTTCTCCAACAAAGTTTCATTGTGCAGTTTGCAAATAAGGAAATCTAATCTAATCCGATTTAAAAGACACGTGCATAAAGAAGTCGTTGGAGACATTGGATTTAAACAATTCCGAGCCGCCCGCTCGGCTTGGAAAATGTGCGTCTATTCTTGAGATGTTATTTTCCATCTCACTTGCTCTGCTGAAATCTTCCTTTTCTGCGGAAAGTCTTTGACTGTCTTTTCTCATTGGATTTGACAACTTCACAGCCGGATGTCGGAGACGGGATCATCTTTTAATTAACCTGGAAAACACTTGAGCTCCATTTGCGCGTCCCGCTCTCGCTGCCTTCTGCCAAGTGTGCACATTGCACTGTCAAAAATGTCTCTGCTGACAAAATACACACAACTGACTTCATTCCTGCATGCTCACAGCAGACTAATGCAGGTGGCATTTTGCAGCCTACCCCCCAGCCAACCGGTCCCCGTTATTTGGAAAATAAATTCTGGGGATTTAATAGTGGAATGTCGGCTTTCTGCTGTGGGGGCTAAATAATTATGTATCTTCCAGGACCTCACCATTGGAGCAGACTAAAAAAAATCAGTAAACACAGGACAGTGCTGACCCAAAGGATAACAACCGCATCTCATCAAAATACACACGACAAATGGATGCCCGCACTACCACAGTGCCAGTAAGGTCAACTGCTAGACCATAATATTTGGCGCACCTATACCAGCTAAATAAATGTAATATGCTGCTTTCTTCATAATGCTACATGATGAAATCCAGAATAGGAAGCTGTGCAGTTCAGTACACAATCAAAGAATGAATCCAGTCACCTTTTTGTCCCATAATATCCACAGAGATATTATTTTTGAAATATGTTCGGCCCATAAATATAGTTGTATTACTCTATATGAAAATATTTTTATTTTTTGAAAAATAAAAAATCCAGGCTGTACCCCGCCTCTCCCTCGAAATCAACTGGGATAGGCTCCAGCATACCACCGCAACCCTACTGAGGATAAGCGGCATAGAAAATGGATGGATAGGAATGCTAAAATTAGAAAATGTATGATAATATTGTGTAAAAATGGTGGTCATAATGAAACTCAATGGGACATTTTTCTGTCCTAACATACACGGTAAAAATTTAACATTTCCAACATATTTTGTTACTACTAATTCTATGGATATTCACACCTGATCTTTGGAAAAAACAAACAAACAAAATAAAACAACCCCCAAATACTGTATGTATTAATTTGTATTATATTATATAGATATATGTATATACGATTGATGTTAGTTGAAAAATTTGAGAAAAAAAAGCAAAAAAACATATTAATAAATTGTTTTGTAGATTTTTTTTTTAGATGACGTTTTGTCTTCTAGTGACCAGAATGGGAGGCCAGCTTGCCTCATGTTACAGAATATTGTTCTGAATATTGTTCGAGTAATATGATTTGGTCAGGCTTCCGCGCTACAAAAAAAATTCATAAATGTAAGGAGGACTTGTGCTGATATCTGTATCGGACGATGTGTGATGTAGCGATATCGGTATTGAATAGGCAGTGAAAAAGTTATACCAAGACTAAGCAGACTAACATTTAAAGCAGTAAGACTCTGGTGACTATTCGACCATAGATTTTTTTTCCCCCTATAAAAAGGAAAAACTGTTTCCAAAAAGGAGCAAAATGTAGGACGCCCAGGCTACGATTGTGTTAAATTATCAAGGTCCTACTGTACTGTTTGGAGTGGATTGGAGTGACAGTAGCATCAACACTCTAGAAAATTGACTGTCTGTCTGCCATGAGACATCATTTTCCCCTCATTGGTAAAGATCAAAGAGATGAGTCTGTTTAGTGTGTTGTGTGGGTGCAAATGGGCTGAATGGGGGGATAGAAAATATGGATTCTACACCTTCAGAACACATCTCTAATTATGTAGGTGGCGCAGCGTGGCGCACGCCGTGCAGTGGTAATTTTGTCCAATTTTGCCAATTTGGAAGACTGAGGCGCGCCACAATGGGTGTGGCGGCGCAGCAGAGGGAGGTGCCGACTAATTCAGCCTGGCATAGTGACAATTTCATGCCAAAAGGCTTCGTCGAATGTACGCTGAAACCTCGCTGGCTCCAACTTGGTCTACTCTCGGTGTAAGGCGAAGCGCAACCGGTCTAGTGGTAATTTTGCTGACTGGCGCACAGTACGCAAACTTCACCAAAACCCCACAGGCCGGTTTACACAATGTAAGGCATTGTTTAATAATCACAACAACCACTGTTTAAAGTAACTACCTGAACCAGCACATGCAATTTGCACGCATCTACATTGACTGTCCCGTCTGCCTCTGTCGCGCCGTCTCCTTCTGGCCACCACCTCCTCTGTCCCTATCGCCACCCCGCTCCTCCTCTTCCTCATCATCAATGGTTGCCAGTGGATCCGTTATGGATGTTAACTGTAAATAAACGGTTAATCAACGTGATGACATCTTTGATTGTGTAACCAAGAATTGCAAAAATGATCATAATGAATTGGTTCATCTCATCTCACATGCAAACATAAGTGACAAGGGCCAGACTACGAGCTTGGCAATGCATACTTTACGCACAGTTGCTTTGGATTTCATTCTCTTTATGCATAGTTTTTGTTTATTCACATTACACGGGGTTCAAATATACAAGTGTCTTTATTAATGGGGAAAAAAATGCTTACGTTACCTGTAATACTACCTCAACACCACCAAAACGCTAAATACTGACAGCTGAGAGGGTGTAGGACGTAATTGCCCCCCGTTGACCTCAGTGTCACACTGGTTGAGGGGCCGCTCCCGGTGGCCACCGTGTGCCTCCGGTGCTCTGGCAGTTTTTGTTTTGCCCTTCTACGGACATCACTGAACAGTTTTTTACACTGAGCAACGGTTCTTAGTACATCAGGGCAAACTTGATTTACGATACTTGTAATCTCCTCCCTGTGTGCTCTTGCATCATCGGCCCGTGGAGGTCTGCTCGCGTGACCTCATATTCAGCCTTTGCGAGCTTGGACCTCCCGGACCAAAACATCCCTTTCCATATGGGAGTTTGGCCGTCTTCCGCTGCCTTCATCCATATTCAACAAAACTTGCAATGCGCTTCGCCAGCGGCACATTTAAAAAAGAGGAGAGAAGCTCAATTAGTTGGTGAAGATTTGTCCCAGTTGTGTTAAACTCAGTCACGCCTTCTCTCCTCCTTTGTCATTTGCAGGGACGGAGGCGTATGTACGCCACGCCGCACTTGGCAAGAAATTGCAAAATGCGCCTAAACACGCTCCATTGGCGAGGCGACCATAATTGTTTTAAGGTTTGAAAACCACAACCTTTGAAGGTGAAAGATCTTGTATGCTGATGTACATTTTTATGAGAGTGCATCACAGCAGTGTGATTGTTTTAAGACTCCAAGAGAAACTCAGCTTCCTCTGAAATGTAAAAAAAGGTGAAATAAGTAGTGCTTTGTGTACATTTTATTGACTAAATATGCGCTAGATCACTTATCACAGGTGACTGACACCACCTCCTTCTCATTCATTCCCCCAGTGATATGGCACTCTTACACAGTCAGACGCTGAGCATCTACTGATTTTGATTTCTTCTTTACCGTTCCCATAGTCAAAAAAGAGCTTGGTAAATTTGCGTTTCAGTTTGCGTTGCATCTCAAAGGACTTTTCCTCTTTAAAATGTAAATAAATAAATAAATTAATGATGGGGAAGCGTACAGTGGGTTGTTCCACTGCACAAAACTGGACGGTCATTGGATAAATGCTGGGCTTTGCCCCGGCCATCGGACGCTTAACATCTCTGGGGGTCTATGAGACAATAGAGTAGCCCGGATGCTCGCCTTCTGCAAGATGATAGGATGATATGTCTGAGGTGGAATCCCTTTTTGATAGACAGTAAAATGAGGAAAACAACAATTTTCAAGCATAAACATCCACCGCGGCATTTTCAAAATGTTTGGATCCGGAGAACAATCCCCAGCGACTTTGACTTTGTTAAAAACGACTAGAATTTACATATAAATAACTAAACACACTTATGATTTGGGCTGAAAAAAAATGATCTCTTCCTCCTTGAACTGCATCACAGGTACATGTTTCCTTCACATTACTTTCGAGAACAAAATAAATACATAAATAATAAATTACTTGGCTCGCACGGTCATCTTTCAACCCAAAATTGCAGGTGCCATGGCAGCCGACACCGCTACCATCAATCACCGGGTTAATGAAGTGATGTTATTAAAGTGCTATTACTTCCTTGCTAATGGAAAGGTGCTGTGTAAATGAAGTCAATTTACCGTTTACAATACTTCAATTAATGAGTGACTCAGCATCCTCTGGCTATTTAAAGGAAAACTGCACTTTTTTTTTCTGAATTTTGCCCACCATTCACAATCCTTATGCAAAACTTGACCACACGTCTTTCCCTTGTCTGTGCAATCTAAAGAGAGAAGAACTGTTAGATTGTGAAGGCTAACAATGCATGTAAAGGGACACACTCCAAAAAAATAAAAATGCAATAGATAGGACACCAATGTCTACTGACTGGGGAACAAGAATATGAACAATTATTATCTTTAAAATTTTAGACGACGTTCCACGTTTTGTTCGTACCCGACTACATGGACTGTGTATATACTGTAGCTGTGATTTCAAGCACTTGGTGCTCCATATATCAGAACCAATATCATGGTGCCTTACTTGATGTTTGTCTGGTCCAGCTGGTCATTTACAGATGATTTTGAGTAGGTGGAAAAACAACAGCTTCTACCACTGCAGTGTTTGTTAGTTCTAACAATTGTTCGTTGGTTGTGATGCAATCTTCTCGCCATACACACACAAGTTTTTCCATCAATGGCAACACAGCAGAAACACTCCATTTCTGTCAGCAAGGCTTGGGAAGCTCCACATTTACAAAAGCAAGTCATGTCTCGGCTTTGACTCTCTGCTGCAACGCATCACTCTCTCTTCTTACCCGTTCAGCTTCTAAAACCTGTAGCTCATCTTCCGTATATTCGGGCTCAAAAAGATAAGGTTCTGGATCTTCATTTGTCCAAAAGTAGTCGTGGTGGTTGGCGGCTGTTCTCACAAAGTCTGCTATGATTATTAGTCACAAATAGACATTTTTTTTATGCTTCTGTTGTTGATGAAAGTAGCATTAGTTCCTATCTATTTTGCTGTGTGAAATCAATGCGCCCAGGAAAAACATTCCAGTAATGTTCAAATATGATGACAACACATGAAAATACTGTAAAATTCTGTTCTTGTGAATGTACCTGTTATTGCATGGTCACAGCATCTTTATACGTAAAACAATAAGACATTGTTGGAGGTTTTTAGAGGGTTTTATAGTCAAAATAGGTGTGTACATTATCTCCCTCATGCTAAGTGTTGTTCTCTTTAGAAAAGGGAAAATTTTTCCATTAGGTGATGGCATAAATGAGACAATTTCATCAAACACAATGCCTCTACACTTACATATACCCGCAACGGATCTCTTTAGTACAGTGGTTCTCAGTTATTTTCTTTCACGCCCAACCTAGGGGCCAGAAATGTTGTCACGGCCCCCCATTTGAAATACTATGACAACTGATAATATGTATTTATCTGTACAAACTGAAACCAGGAAAATGCAACAAAATGGAGATCTGTGAAGTGTATTCAAGAATCAAATGGCATGTTGAGTAGAATAAATTTGGACATATTGGCAGGTCTAATATTGAAAGTACTCCCGGCTACTCGGGCACCCCCTGACAGTTCACTTCTCCCTTCCAGGGGGGCCCGCCCCACTATTTGAGAACCACTGCTTTAGTAGAAGCAGAACATTTGTATCCCATTTTAACTGTCGTTATGAGCCATTATGGGTTGTGTTGTAAGATGAATTTACATGGTTTGAGTGCAGCTGATTTCAGAGCATATCATAATGCGGCAAACTTTTTTTGCAGCGCCCCCCTTTTGGAGATAAAATGATTTTCTGCACCCCCCGCCCGAAAAATACGCTAATAATGAAAGTGTTCGTGGTAGCCCCGTGCCCCGTGAGCGTAAAAGCTTGTTTGTCTGCCCTGAGATTTACAGGCTACCAGTCCAGGGTGTACCCGACCTCCAGAGAGTCCAAGGATCCAGCATACCCCCGCGCCGCTAATAAGGATAAGCGGCATGGAAAATAGATGGATGCCATATACCTCACATGCACAAAAAATGTTTATAACAGTTTGTAAATAAATACGTGGGACTAATTGGTATTTACTAATAACACCTAATCCAGGCGGTTTGTTCCCTGTATGACCGGTGTCAGAGTTTGGTTTGCATTGCCGGCAATAAGTCGGACCCGTTTCCAGTGAGGGTTGGACTCCGCCAGGGCTGCCCTTTGTCACCAATTCTGTTCACTACTTTCATAGACAGAATTTCTAGGCGCAGCCAGAGCGTTGAGGGGTTCCAGTTTGGTGGCCGCAGGATTCGATCTCTGCTTTTTGCAGATGATGTGGTCCTGTTGGCTTCATCGAGCAGTGACCTTCAACTCTCACTGGATCGGTTCGCAGCTGAGTGTGAAGCGGCTGGAATGAGAATCAGCACCTCCAGGTCTGAGTCTATGGTTCTCGCCCGGGAAAGGGTGGAGTGCCATCTCCGGGTCGGGGATGAGGTCCTGCCTCAAGTGGAGGAGTTTAAGTACCTCTGGGTCTTGTTCGCGAGTGATGGAAGGATGGAACGCGAGATGGACAGGCGGATTGGTGCGGCGTCTGCAGTGATACGGACTCTGCACCGATCTGTCGTGGTGAAAAGAGAGCTGAGCCAAAAGGCAAAGCTCTCGATTTACCGGTCGATCTACGTTCCTACCCTCACCTATGGTCATGAGCTTTGGGTAGTGACCGAAAGGACAAGATCGCGGGTACAAGCGGCCAAAATGAGTTTTCTCCGCAGGGTGGCTGGGCTCTCCCTTAGAGATAGGGTGAGAACCACTGTCATCCGGGAGAGACTCGGAGTAGAACCGTTGCTCCTTCGCATTGAGAGGAGTCAGATGAGGTGGCTCGGGCATTTGGTTAGGATGCCTCCCGAACGCCTTCCTGGGGAGGTGTTCAGGGCACGTCCAATCGGTAGGAGGCTTCAGGGAAGACCCAGGACACGTTGGAGAGACTATGTCTCTCAGCTGGCCTGGGAACGCCTCGGCATCCGCCGGGAAGAAGTAGACGAAGTGGCCGGGGGCAGGGACCTCTGGGCTTCCCTGCTTAGGTTGCTGCCCCCGCGACCAGACCTCGGATAAGCGGAAGAAAATGGATAGATGAAAATAATTGGTATTTGAAAAACTCTTCCAAAGGAGTCAGTGCCTCACAAGGGATGAACCTCAGCACACGTCACTGGGATGTACAGTATAGTGTATTAAGTTTTTTTGCACAGTGAAAATGGTGGCTCATATGGTTGAACTATAATGAAGTCGCTATATATTATTCTTTGGCCATTCCTCAGAACACACAAATGAATTAAGTGCAAATGTGCTGAGCCATCATCTTACACATAAGCAGTCATTACCACTCCATTTACAAAGACTAATCTCCATGCAGCAGCAAAACCTCTGTTTTTTCCATTACTGTTCAATACCGTAGATGGATGGATGGATGGAAGGTGCTATGTTCTCTCTTCCAATTTAGACTGCCGATACGTCTTACCCACCTCACTCGCGTCATCTTCCATTTCATACGACTGTGTGCCCTCAAACACCTTGTCAGCAATCTTTAGTCCACCTGTCTTGTTACCATCCATCTCCCCGTGGTTCCTCCTGTGCCTGCTTTTCTAAATGACCTTTCATGTCTAAAACTGCCCACACAAGGTGGTAAGGAAAATCAGAGGTGGCCTGTTTATCAAGACATTGTATACATATACTGTATATATACACTATATATGTGTGTGTGTGTAAGTATGAAAATACAGGAGCGTTCCAAATAATAGCTGTGCAATGCGACTAACCAGATGGATGATTGTTATTAGTATATTTTTACTGCTACATGGCAAACAAGTTATCAGTAGGTACAGTAGATTCTCAGAAAACAAACCAGAGCCAGCATTCATGATATGCATGCTCTTAAGGCTGTGCAATTGGGCAATTAGTTGAAAGGAGTGTGTTAAAAAAAACTAGCAGTGTGGCATTAAATTGGTGATCAGTGTTCAATTTTGTGAAAAAACAGGTGTGAATCAGGTGGCCCCTATTTAAGGATGAAACCAGCTGTGACGCTCGGCGTCTTTAGCACGACTGGATTACTCAAAGCAACATGAACGACAGGTAGTGAGTGCCAAAAATATATATTTACTGAGATCCTTGGTAGCAAATAAACTAAAGACTACAGTGCGGAGTCAAACTAAAATGCACTGCGCAAAAATAGAATCATAATTACAAAAACAGACTGGCAGAGTTACTTGAAGTGCAGCAGACTGGCTCGGCAAGACCGGATGGCACGGCTGCTGGAGTAGGAGCAAGTAGTGAGAATCACCAAGTGCCATCCAGTTACCACAGGTTGTTAAAAAAGGGAGAAGAATGATGAGGATCAGCTGAGCACCTCCAGCAACTCCACCCAACTCATAGTTCACAGCTCTGCACAGAAAAACACAGTAAATAAAGATGGCAGGAAGAAAAGTTGACTCCCCCCAAGTCAACGAACACCCCTGGTGGGGCACCTGGCTTGTCATGAAACTTGCGATAGAAATCCCTGACAATGGACTTGTCGATAATGAGTGACCGGGAAATCCAAGAACGGTCCTCAGGACCATAGCCGTGGCGGTATGTGAAAGAGCAGCCCTGGTGTGGCGCCACACCCGATGGGACTGGCGAAGATAGGTGGTCAAGGAGGGAGCAGAAACTCCTTCTTCTTGGGAGAGGGGGATGGGGGCCTGAAAGCCGTGAACCACATGGGAGGGACATATTCATGTAGAGGAGCAGATGAGCCTGTTATGAGCATATTCCACCCAAGGAATGTAAGAAGACCACGAAAACGGGCACTGCTGACAAACGCATCTCAAAGCTGCCCCCAAATCCTGGTTGGCACGCTCTGACTGTCTGTTAGTTTGGGGGTGGTAGCCTGACGACAAACTGGCTGTGGCCCCCAGACTGTTACAGAAAGCCCGCCAGGTGGCGGAAGAAAATTGAGGACCCCTATCTGACACGACCTCCAGAGGGATCCCGTGCAGTCGAACCACGTGCTGTATTAATAACTTGGCAGTCTCTAAGGCGAACGGGAGCTTGCAGACGGGGACAAAATGAGTGAACTTGGAGAATCTATCCACTACGGTAAGGATGACTGTGAAGCCTCTGGAGGAGGGTAGTTTGGTACCAAAATCCAACGCCACGTGTGATCACGGGCGAGAAGAAATAGGAAGAGGCCTAGGAAAGCCCGCTGCATCCGCATGTTCTGGACACACGGGTGAAGAGAGGGGCTGAGCTGTAACTGACCACCACCTGGTGATGAGTTGGATTAGATGGCGGGGAAAGATGCCGGACAGACCTGGTAGACCCAAACCCGTAGTGAGGGTGTGCTGGGAGCGTCAGGCAGAGTCTCCCGTTCGTTGAGTCTTCAACTCTCATCTCCGGCAGAGCTTCGCCTGCATCTCGAGAGAGGACCGGGATATTGAGTCCAAATGGGCCGTATTCCGTGCCTCTATTGCTGAGGCAGCCAGTCGTAGTTGAGCCCGCAAGGTGGTCGGTGCCAGTCGTGGTGGCAAGCCCTGAACCCGATGGTGGACACCGGGGGTTAGGGCTGCTGTCAAGCTGAAGAAGGAGTCCTATCAAGCATGGATGGCTTGCGGGACTCCCGAAGCAGCTGACAGGTACCGGCAGGCCAAACGGCACGCGGCTTCGGTGGTGGTTGAGGCAAAAACTTGCGTGTGGGAGGAGTTCGGTGAGGCTGTGGAGCACGACTTTCGGTCGGCCTTGAAGAGGTTCTGGCAAACCGTCCAACACCTCATAAAGAGGAAGCAGCCCCCAGTTCACACTGTTTAAAGTGCGGACGGGTGCTTGCTGACCTTGACTGTGGATATAGTTGGTCGGTGGAAGGAATACTTTGAGGCCTTTCTCAATCCCACTGACATACCTTCCGTAGAGGAAGCAGAGTCTGAGGATACGTACGTGGACAGTTCTATCACCGTGGGTGAGGTAATTGGGGTAGTTAAATCACTCCCCAGTGGCAAGGCTCCGGGGGTAGATGAGTTCTGCCCGGAATTCTTCAAGGCTCTGGATGTTGGGGGACTGTGTTGGTTGACATGCATCTACAACATTGCATGGAAGTCGGGAACAGTACCTCTGGACTGGCAGACCGGGGTGGTGGTCCCCATTTTTAAAAAGGGTGACTGGAGGGTGTGTTCCAACTATAGGGGGATCACACTCCTCAGC
>QODF01000031.1:78334-109747 GCA_024372805.1 Oostethus manadensis | reverse complement strand
CCTATGGTCATGAGTTATGGGTCATGACCAAAAGAACGAGATCGCGGATACAAGCGGCGGAAATGAGTTTCCCCCGTAGGGTGGCTGGACTCACCCTAAGAGATAGGGTGAGGAGCTCGGTCATCCGGGAGGAGCTCAGAGTAAAGCCGCTGCTCCTTCACATCGAGAGGAGCCAGTTGATGTGGCTCAGGCAACTCGTCCAGATGCCTCCCGGGCGCCTCCCTGGTGAGGTGTTTCGGGCATGCCCAGTCGGGAGAAGGCCCTGGGGAAGACCTAGGACACGCTGGAGGGACTATGTCTCACAGCTGGCCTTGGAACGCCTTGGTGTCTTCCCGGTGGAGCTGGAAGAGGTCGCCGGGGACCGGGAAGTCTGGACTTCCCTACTGAAACTGCTGCCCCCGCGACCTGGACCCGGATAAGCGGGGGAAAATGGAATGGAATGGAATTGTGTTGAGTTTTTAACGTCACTGGCAAACACTGCTATTTTTTGAACACACCCCTTTCAACTAATTGCACAACCTTAAGAGCGTGCATATAATGAATGCTCCATCTTGTTTGTTTTCTGAGAATCTACTGCACCTACTGGTAACTTGTTTGCCATGTAGCAATATAAATATACTAATAACAGTAATTCATCTGGTTAGTCACGTTGTACTGCTATTATGTTGAACCCCCTTGTATATATTACCCCCTCACAATAAACCCTGCACTGTTAATATATTTGTAACAGCGAGATAGAAGTAGGAAAAAAGAAAACAGCACAAAGAATTAACAGTAAATAAATGCTATTTATACCCACAGGGAAGAAAGCAGAGAGTCAAATGATAGATGAGTCTCCCTGGCATTTCTTAGGAATGTGCTTAAATAGCCATTATAAATTGCTAAGGTGCCTGGTTTTGGATGGAATGGCATCCTCTAACGTTAGACTAGCACATCTCAATACTACGACTCGTATTCTAACGAACCTGTTTTCTCATGCATCGGGGAAGAACATCAAATGTCTCTGTCAGGTTGATTACTTCACTTTCTCAGTGGAGCAGCCAAGCATGCGAGATGGTCTAATCGTGCAAGAAACCATCGGGATCAAAGCTCTTGCTCACTCAGTCTCGGCCTATGCTTCTTTATGTCTCTGGATCAATAATCAAATAAATCCAAGCAACTGCTGCATGGAACTCTGTGATTTGGAAGATACAGGTGTGTTATTTTGTGTTATAGGGACCCTGGTAATGTTACAAACTATATTCAGAAGGTTGCAAGCAGGTTTTCTATGCACTAACTATGAAAATATTCCACTTAGAAACACAAAATCCTACTTATCCTACTCATGACGGTCTGGAACCGCTGAACCGTGGAAAACGAGGGATTACTGTACACTAAAAATCCGCTTACATTCCGACGACTATCTGTAGTCATACGCAGTGGGAGTGATTTCTGTTATTGTGTCATTTGCAAACTCCCTTTGGCTCCTGAATGTCTAAAATGGATGAAGTTAAGGAAATGATCACAGCGCCTGTTGGTTAACCGCAAACAAATGCATTTTGACGAACCCTAGGGTTCATCTTGACGCTTCCGCTGAGTCTTTGGCCACAGCGGAGTCTCCCTGAGCTGTCTGAGCTCTCCCACCCTCATCTAGTTGACCCGAATGATTCACTTGAGCCAACTTGACTTTGATTGCTTTGCTTTGATTGCCTCGGGAATCGTTCAGGCCACAGCCGTTGAGCAGCGGCGGGTCCACACCGGCCACTTATCTGAAGAACTTCTCTGCCGTCTCGTCTTTTTTACACCCATTTTACTTTTATTATCAGCGCGAGACACTTTGCTCAGCACGCTCGCGCGTATCTTTTCTTAATTGAAACCCATGTATGCATGCAAGCCTGGCAACATAAATGAAAATGTCACAATCTGTCTGACAGCGTGCTGGTTACCTTCCGCTCTTCAGGAAAAAAAAAAGTGCAGCGCTCATCAGTGAGAGCGCCATTAGTCTAAAACTTGATAAGCATGTCCCTACCATTAGGCGGTCCTCAGGAGCAAAAATCCTTAAGAGAGAGAAGAAGAAAATGTTTGACTTTGTTTAGGCAATGAGTCTCGTGTCTGGGGTAATGTGCACTTTTGATGCCCATTGAATATCAATGAAGGGGATTAGCATGGATGAAAAGGAATTGTGAGCAACCTTAATCACGACACCCTTGCATACAACAGCCGCCGTTTGACTCAGCTGGCAAAAGTTGATAAGAGATATTTTGTACTTCAAAGTCCTTGCATGTGAACAACTTTATAAAACTACAAAAAAAAAAAAAAAATCAAATGCTTCACAGCCTGAGTTGAAAATTGCCCAAGGACATTTATTTTGAAATGGGAGCTTTTTTTTGGCATTTTGCTGCGCCACGGTTTGGAAAACAAACCGGAGGGTAAATGTCACACGATATATCTTGGGAAAGGCTAACCGACGGAAATAATGCATCCAAGCCTTTAATTAAATTGTCCTAAATTTCATTCATTTATTTTCTATGCCGCTTATCCTCATTAGGGTCACGGGGATGCTGGAGCCTATCCCAGCTGGCTTTGGGCGAGAGGCGGGGTACACCCTGGACTGGTCGCCGGTCAATCGCATGGCAGACAAACATTCACACTCACATTCATACCTAATGGACAATTCAGAGTCACCAATTAACCTAACATGCATGTTTTTGGAATGTGGGAGGAAACCGGAGTACCCGGAGAAAACCCACACACGCACGGGGAGAACATGCAAACTCCACACAGAGATGCCCAACAGAGATTCTAACCCTGAACCTCTGACTGTGAGGCCAATGTGCTACCCACTCGACCACCGTGCGGCCCTGTCCTAAAAAGTTTATTTATGATATTGATTTCTTAAATGAATGCCTGGGAGTAGCAAGATGATAGTGGTTCTTATTCCTGTAACTTAATGGAGGATAAAGTTGTTACCTAAGGCTGACTGCAGATGGTTGGACTTTACGGCTATTTAAGCAAAATCAGTGTTTCCAATGGAATAAATGACTCTTTCTCCAATTGACCCTCATCTTCATCAAACTGCAAATGAGGTCTTTCCTTATACCCCCAACCTCCGAGAAATCCCAAAATGTCCATCTCAATGATACTTTCCATTCAGGTACTGTAGTGTGTTATTAACCCCTCGATCTCTTTGTTATTCTCTTGCTCTCCCCCGTGGTTGGTGCTCCATTGGGCACCATTGCACCTTCACATTTATCTGCTCGTGATTGGCAACAATGACACTGCAAGCGGACCATTACCGTTGTTGTAGTCATCACGGGACTATTACTGTTGTTGAAATGGCTGTAGTTGTGCCCTTTGTTTGTCTGTCCCTCTATCACAAGCCACCCAAATGAGACAGACGGCCACACCACAGATCCTGGGTTCTGTTTCAGGTGTCTTCGCCAGTGCTTGCTCGTATGGGAATTTTTTTTTTCTCTTAAATGTATAAGGAACATGGTTGTAGACCTGCTCCATGTCTAAAGTGCCTTGAGAAAACATATATATCCATCCACCCATTTTCTATAGTGATTGTCCTCGTTAGGGTTGCGGGGGTATGCTGGAGCCTATCCCAGATGACTTAAGCTACACCCAATGAACCTAACCTAACGTATATCACTAAATAAATCAAATCAAAATGAAGCAACAGAATTGAATTTAATTGATTTTATGGACAACATTTCTATGCACAACCAAGGCGTTGAGGGGGTCCAGTTTGGCAGCCTTAGGATCTCGTCTCTGCTATTCACAGATGATTTGGTGCTGATGGCTTGTGGCGGCCAAGCGTTCACAGCGACATGGCTTTTTGATCCATGTCGGCTCTTCCTATCATTGTTTAGTAGAATTCACCAAGCGTTGGCTTGTTCACCCACTAATAGGAGGCGTGAGCTGGGGTTAGACCATTGTGAGACAGGCTATTTTAATTTAAAACAATCCTTCAGCTCAGGGGTCTCAAACTCGTGCCATGGAGGGCTGCGACACTGCAGGTTTTCCTTCAAGCCAGTCACTACAGCAGGTGCTTTATTTGATGAGCTCCTTCCCTCAAATTGAAGGTGTTGATCATTAATTCACCTGCTGTAGTGACCGGCTGGAAAGAAAACCTGCAGGTTCTCGGCCCTCCATTGCACGATTTTGAGATGCCTGATTTAGCGTTTACTGGGGTGGTTCACCGCTGAGTGTGAAGCTTTCAGGATGAGATTCAGCCCCCCCAATCAGCCCAGGCGGATCGGCACAGATACCGGTCAATTTATGTTCCTAGCCTCACCTGGTGTGACTAGTGACCGAAAGAGCAAGATTGCTGCTACAAGCGGCCGGAATGAGTTTCCTTTGTAGGTTTGCTGGACTCACCCTAAGAGAGGGTGAGAAGATCAGTCGTCTGGGAGGAGCTGAGCAGAGACGCTGCTCCTTCGTATACAGAGAAGCCAGTTGAGGTGGCTCGGGCATCTTCAGTAGAATGGGTGTCTTCTGGACGCCTCTCTAGCAAGGTGTTCCGGGCATGCCCAGCTGGGAGGAGGCCCTGGGGCAGACCGAGGACACGCTGAAAGAATTTTGTGTCACAGCAGGCCTGAGAATGCCTCGGTGTTCCCCCCAGTGTAGCTGGAAGAGGTGGCCGGAAACCAGGAAGTCTAGACTTATATATACTGAGACTGCCGCCCCTGGGACCCAGACCCGGATAAGCAGAAAAAAATAAAATGAATTGAGTTAGGACATAAAATCATCCACAAATTGTATTGTCTTTCATGTCTATAGCACAAGAGTGAAAAAGCCACTGCGCTGTTGATGCCATCCTGCATCATAAACCTCAGCCTGAACAGATATACTTTATAGAATGATTATTTATTTTGAGCAAATTCAGAATGCAATGCGCGGGCAGAACTGCGCCTGCATATGAGCATGCATCAGATGACAGTGCATGAATATAAAAGACTTGGCCTCAGACCTTTATATTAAATGTCATTATTTTTCAAAGTCTACACCCGGCACTCAAGCGCCTCATAAATACAATGGCATCCAATTGCAATAATTGAAACTTGCACACTCATTCATGTGTTACACTCCGTTATTTGCTAAATGACTCTGAGGAGCATTTTAAGCCAGGATGCATCCTGCTCATTTGAATGTTGGACACTGGATCTGTGTGAGCCATGTGCCATCTTCTCCCAGGGACTATTCAGTCGCTCCCACAATGCATGAAATGAACAAAATGGGTCCGAAAATGAAAGGATTGCCATAAAATTACATCCAAATGGTGCTAATTGCTTGATGAGCGTCTGGGGGTGCCAATTTCAAGCGCTCCAAATCCACACCACCTCTCTGCTGTAATTTACCTTATTAGCTGCTCCCTGCTAGATTACCATCACAAGCTATAGAAAAGCTTCTCCTCTACTCAGCTGGAAGGATGATAGATTCTTGAAAAAATTGCACCAATTTCTACCCATAACACCTTCTTGGTGGTGACTGACTTTTCATTGAACCTCTCTGGTAACGTGTCGGCCATTTGGCTGCATTGGGACAAGCAACTTGGCCGAGGAGCATCTCACATATAAGAGGGTGTTGTTTCTTTATCGCTATTTGATATGGAGCCAAAGTGTATGAAATAGCAACAATCGATATTCAATTTGGCCGTTGATGCTTTCGGCACGGGTGTTCTCCCCTCTGAGTGCGTGGAAGCAGCGGAGGTTATTAGTTTCAAATGCATGTCTCTAATAAACAAGCCCTGCTTAATATGTAAATTCAGTTTAGTTGGGTAAATGAAAATGTTTTTGCACCAAAACCTGATCTTATAACACCTGAAGTTTTTGACCTAGTAAGTATTTCCATTTCAGAGTGTGTAGGTGTTGTGAAATTGCTGATTCAATCATGAGTGTGACATTGCAGACATTCAACAAAGACGATAAATGTAAACTAATGACAACAGTGGTGTGCCTCCATTGTGTTGCTTCTTCTTTTCTTTGAGGTTTCTCCCTTGCAAATACTTCTACTTTTTGGGTGGAATGTCAGAATTGTATTGTTAAATGTAGAATTGTATTCATCAATAAAGGTAATAAACTATTATTTCACGCACTATGATTAAAGTCACAGGTATTCCTCAGGGATCAATCTCCGGTCTGTTCCTATTTAGCCTTTCCATTAATAATCTGCCCTCTGTCCTGAAACTGAATGCATCATATATGCGGACGATACAGTTTTCTTAAGATGCTAAGTCAATCATGTTAAGAGTGTGACATTAGTAAACAATTAACAAAGACGATAAATGTAAACAAACAACAACGGGGGTATGCATTGTGTTCTTTCTTATTTACATGGGATTTCCCTCCCTTGCAAATGCTACTACTCTGTGGATGGAATGTCAGAGTTGTATTTAATGTAGAATTGTATTCATCAATAATAATAAATAGAGGTGTAACTAGTTCATTTTTGTATCATGCTTTGCGGTTGTCGATACGTTTCACAGACGATATTGGTTCATTTAGAACGATACAATCCGAAACGATTTAGCAACTTTTTAGCCAGAAATTCAACCAGTGTGACTGTGAAATAAATACCTGGATACTGGACAGAGCAGGTGGTGTTTCCTACATTCCCGTCATTTTTTGTAAGGGAATTAGGTATAACTGAATTAGGGAGTTAAGAATACAAGTACACAACAATCCACGCAGCAGGCCTCCAAAATCTTGTCTCTTTTAATGCACAGCATAGTACACCTGGCCAACAGTGGTCACAAATTTCTTTGCCTCTCTTAATGCACAACATCTTCTTCTTTTCCTTTCGGCTTATCCCGTTAGGGGTCGCCACAGCGAATCAATTGCCTCCATCTAACCCTGTCTTCTGTATCCTCTTCTCTTGCGCCAACTACCTTCATGTCCTCTTTCACTACATCCATAAACCTCCTCTTTGGTCTTCCTCTAGGCCTCCTGCCTGGCAATTCAAAACTCAGCATCCTTCTACCAATATATTCACTATCTCTCCTCTGGACATGTCCGAACCATCTCAGTCTGGCCTCTCTGGCTTTATCCCCAAAACCTCTAACATGTGCTGTCCCTCTGATGTGCTTATTCCTGATCCTGTCCATCCTGGTCACACCCAAAGAGAACCTCAGCATCTTCATCTCTGCTACCTCCAGCTCTGCCTCCTGTCTTTTCCTTAGCGGCACTGTCTCTAAACCAAACAACATCGCTGGTCTCACCACAGTTTTGTACACCTTTCCTTTCATTTTAGCTGAAACTCTTCTATCACACACCACACCCGACACTTTACTCTACCCATTCCAGCCTGCCTGCACACGCTTTTTCACCTCTTTTCCACACTCTCCATTACTCTGGACTGTTGACCCTAAGTACTTAAAATTCTCCACTTTCTTTATCTCTTCTCCCTGTAACCTCACTCTTCCACTTGGGTCCCTCTCATTTACACACATGTACTCCGTCTTGCTGACGCTGACCTTCATTCCTCTCCTTTCCAGGGCAAACCTCCACCCCTCAAGCTTCTCTTCTACCTGTTCCCTGCTCTCACTACATATCACAATGTACAATGCACATGTGTATAATGCACAACATGTTTATCCAAAAACTAATTATTATTACTACATACTGTATATAGTAGTACAGTTCCACCAGCACCTCAGGTTGAATTAACAGGTTAACCTTTTCTGCTCTCATTATTAATATTGAATAAATTGTCAATAAAAGTACAGTAAGGCCCTGCGATTGACTGGCGACTAGTCCAGGGTGTACCTCGCCTCTTGCCCAAAGTCTGCTGAGATAGGCTCCAGCATCTCCATGTTCCTAATGAGGATAAACGGTATAGAAAATGAATGAATGAATGAAAGTACAGTAAGTGCAACCAACATTTCAACTGTTGCTTGTGCTTTTGTTTTGCAGCGTAAAAATGATACTTTATTACCGTAAAAAACGAAGTGCAACCAACATCTCAGTTAACCGGCTACTTTTGCTGTTGTCTGTTGCGCTGCTGCTTCAGCAGGAACTCTGCAAGAGATGCCTTGGCAGTCGACGTTGTGTGAAATCTAACTGCTCCTTTTTAGGTGGTTGGCGCAACAGATTTGTAGTGTCGCTGTGGTATTTTACTTGACCTTTACATATCCCGCAAACAGCGAGGGACTTCTTTAGAACATCTTCCCATTTTGCAAAAGCCAAAGTGTTTTTACACACTTCACCACAATGGTGACGTCACAAACAGGCAAACTGAAGAACATTTGAAGTCATTAGTGCTAAAAGTGCTAAAAAAAAAAAAAAAAAAAAATCCCTAAAAAGCCTGCCATGCTTAAATCTAATGCGTTACTTCATTGCATCAAAAATCAATACAATCGATAGGTTACCTTTTAAACAATGTTAGATCAATACGTTGTCACTACAGCTGTCAACGTGTATTCCCCAGGGATCAATCCCAGGTCTTCTACCATTTAGCGTTTACACTAATACTTGAATGCACCATCTGTGCGGATGATACTCTCATATTTGTATATGCTCGCACCAAGAAGTGTTCCAACATCGCTTGCGATTAAATGTTTTGAAAAAAGTCAGTATGTTTTTTTTTTATACAATACAATACAAGTTCTACAATATGTGGCTTAGTGATACATTCAAACTTTTCATTCAAAGCTCATTTCAACAAAACATGTACAAAAATAACAAGCTTAATGTTGAAAATGTTAGTTCAATCAGAATTCTAATCTGAGGTGACAAAAATCTTCTTACGTTTAAAGGTTTTTTGCCATTTCAACAATTAGTTGGTCTCAGGAAAGTCATACAAACGAGCCATAAAAGTAGTGCATCATCATACGGAACGTAAAACCAGACATCGCAGACGCCTTGATCATTGTTCCCTACAAATTAAGGAAACTGATTGGCTGAGCTCAGGGACTTATAGCATTTTTGATTACATTTTGTATACAGTAGATCCCTACTTTTCGCCAGGACCACCGTGACACACGGCTCGCTCCCCAAGCCCTCCAAACCCTACTGCTGGCGTGACACTAATGTTCTCTTCTGATTTCAGATCAACATTTGCAATAAAAGTGACTGTTGTATTTATTAAATTGACTTAGTTCCAGAACCTTCCCATTCTCTCTTCAATTGCCATTGTTTACTTGTCACACAATCCTAAATATGCCTCACATATTATCTAATGTATAGATCCTCTGCATTAATTAATTTACCGAGCTGACAACTTTGCTTAAGTAAAAAAAAAAACATTTGTTTTATCCTGATATTTTGCATTCAAACATTTTCAATCTAAATTTTCTCTCAGCTTTTTTTTACTCAACTATTTAGTACATAGAGTATATGACATTTTATGGCTGGGGCATAAAATGTCCTCTAATTTTGGAATGACCCATCTAATGCTCATTAAAATGAGTTGCATGCAGTGCCGTGGCAAGCAGCAAGGTGCCAGAGTAATAAATGAGGAGGACATTGCAAGTGTCTTTGTGCTGCTCCTATTACACGCTTTTTGCCTTTTAGCAAGTTCTGGCGGAATGTACACGCAATTACGCACAGACAGCATACACGGCAAACCTCCCTCGCGTGCACGTCTCATGACCTCGTCATGGCCGCATCGATCGGACCCCGGTGATGCACAGTGGTCATTGCCGGCTATCAGCAGAGAAAGGTCACGGCAGTCCATCAGCTCCAGTCGCACACCCCCAGCTGATACGTCACGTCACTCTGCCATCGATGAGGTAGGGAAGACTTATTAACCCAAATTAGTTGACGGGATTCGGGAGTTATATATGTGCCTGACGATATCTGAGCACCGACAAGAGGGATCAATTGTTTTTAGATGATGTCAAAGACTAATGGCGTCAACATGACTTTATGGATTTAAATTTTTAAATGTTTTTTTTAGCTGAGCCCTTTATTTGTATTGTTCTATTTTCACTCACGCATGGACTGAACATTTCTACAAATGAAATTAGTCACTCTGTCACCGCTTTACACAGGATTAAAGAAGAATTGATGTTAACAATTGTTTAAATCTACGGCAGTGACAAGGACCTTCCAGCTCACGCACCCCCCCACCCCTTCAGGAGTACTGCGAGAGTAGTAGTGTACTTTATGGTCTCATCTGACCCGAGTGTCCAAGACATTAAACGGGCTGTAGAAGCCACAGTCTATAATAATAGTTTCTGTAACTTTAATTTATTGGCAATATTTTGACTAACATTAACTGGGAGGTGCCATGATCCAACTCAGCTGACGACTGGAATCATGCAGAAAATGGAGAGAAAATACAAACATAGAGATAGATAGATAGAACAAGATATTAATAATAACAAAAAATTAAGCTATTTATAGATAGATAGATAAATACTAGGTATATCTAGATAGAGAAACACTATTTATCTCTTATCTATCCACTTGTAATACAGTTCAAATATAAATAGATAGTAGATAGCATCTATCTGTCTGTTAAATATAATATAAATATATAATAAAAAATAAATAGTATCAATCTATTTATCTATCTACTGTATCTGTCTTGGTATTGGAAACATATTTCCTGTCTGATTCCAATCGTCAACATTTGCTCAAATTAAAATTAGGGCTGTCAATAGATTAAAATATTTAATGGCGATTAATCTAATTTTGTACATAGTTAATTCATAATGAACTGCACGTAAAAGCAGATAGAAATATGTTTGAGTTTTAGTAAGTACAAATGTAAATCTTTTTGTGGTAAACAATTTGACACGCGACTGCAACAATAACTACATTAAATTGTATGTAAAGGGATATCAATTTTGGAGATATGGGCTATTATTTTACACGAAAAATAATATACAGCTAGAAATCTCACAGTTTCTGCATGTTTAATGCGAGCTCTGTTTTGTCCCACTTGGTTTGACGGTCCTTGAGTGCACATTCTTTCACCTTATATTTGCTCCCAAAGGCTGATACGATGTGGGAATGCATAAAGGTAAGACCTCATTTTGGTGCTAGTGTGCATATTTGTATGTTGCATTTGCTGAAAACAAACAAACTCCAGGCTCGTACCGGTGGATGGTGGCTCTGTATTCATTGGTGCTTTTAAAGTTGATGTTGTTTCTGTCATAATTAAATAGAATATATAATCCATCCATCCATCCATTTCCCTCCGCTTATCCAGGTATGGGTCGCGGGGGCAGCAGCTTCAGTAGGGAAGTCCAGACTTCCCGGTCCCCACCGAGCTCTTCCAGCTCCATCGGAAGGACACCAAGGCGTTCCCAGGCCAGCTGTGAGACATAGTCCCTCCAGCGTGTCCTAGGTCTTCCCGGGGGCCTTCTCCCAACTGGGCATGCCTGAAACACCTCACCAGGGAGGCGCCTGGGAGGCATCCGGACTAGATGATAATATGATAATAATATGAAGGATCCAAATCCAAGATGGCGCCGCGGATGGTCGCCCTGGTGACTACGTGCTCTATGTTTTGTTTGTTTTTGTTCGTAAATGGTGTGTCAGCGTGCTCTTACACCCGTGAAGAGCTGTTAAACATAAAAACTACCACTCCTGCTGATCTACTGCCAGTTTTTTTAGTATCTGCAGTAGATCTAGCTCTTGTTTTGGCTAAAAGAGTGAGACGCCGAAGACGAGGAAAGTGAGCAGGCGCACTCGTACGCCTCCGGCGACGCGGCACGCGTACGGCCTTACCAGGGATTTTCCTGTCCAACGTTCGCTCACTCAGCAACAAGATGGACGAACTGGCGCTGCTGGTGAGGAACAACAGGGACTTTTCCTCCTCTTGCGTGTTGTGCTTCACGGAGACATGGCTAAACGAACAAGTCCCGGACAACGCGCTCAGCCTCGAGGGATTTCAACTCCTTCGTGCCGACAGACAGCGAGCTCTCTCCGGCAAGACGAAAGGTGGGGGAGTCTGTTTCTTCGTCAACAACGCCTGGTGCTCGGACGTAACTGTGATCTCCCAACACTGCTCTCCCGCTCTGGAATATCTCTTCATTCACTGCAAACCTTTCTACTCTCCCCGCGAGTTCGCTTCGTTCATCCTGTCTGCTGTTTACATCCCGCCATGTGCGGACGTGCACGTAGCTCAACGCACGCTCGCGGAGCAGATTTTGGACGTTGAGCGGACTTTCCCGGACTCTTTACTTATCATCCTGGGCGACTTTAACAAGGGAAACCTGAGCCAGGAGCTGCCAAAGTACAAACAGTTTATTAAATGTCCGACGAGAGAGCAGAAGACGCTGGATCATTGTTATACTACAGTCAGTGGGGCTTATCGAAGTGTGTCACGTGCTGCTTTAGGCCTTTCTGACCATGCCATGGTTCACCTCATCCCAGCATACAAACAACGACTGAAGCTCTCCAAACCTACTGTGAGAACAGCTAAAAAGTGGACAAGTGAGGCTGTGGAGGAGCTTCGCACATGTTTGGATACAACAGACTGGGAACTATTCAAAGTATCTACTAATAACCTGGACGAATACACAGACACAGTGACGTCATACATTCAGTTCTGTGAAGACAGCATAGTCCCATCTTACACCAGAGTGACCTTCAACAACGACAAACCCTGGTTCACACCCAGACTGAGACAGCTAAGGAAGGAGAAAGAAAAGGCCCACAAGAACAACGACCCTCACGTATACAGACAGAGCAAGTACCTATTTAGTAAGGAGGTGGAGAAGGCTAAATCAAGGTACAACAAACATCTGAAGGAGAAGTCCGGGAGCAACAACCCTGTCTCTGTCTGGAAAGGTCTGAGGGAAATCACCAACTACAGACCCAAAGCCCCCCCCGCTGTTGACAACCGTCACCTAGCAGAAAGACTGAACACCCACTACTCCAGGTTCGAAGATTCACACCCCTCCCCCACCCCACTGACTACAATGGACATTGCAGGCATATCAGCCCTGGAGCCCCCCCTCTCCCCCACTGCCCTCACACTCTCGGAGCAGAATGTGGCCAAGACATTTAAAAAGCAAAACCCTCGGAAAGCTCCAGGTCCAGATGGTGTCTCTCCTTCCACCCTGAGACACTGTGCGGTAGAACTGGCGCCTGTCTTCACGGACATCTTCAACATCTCTTTGGAGTCATGCCATGTCCCAGCCTGCTTCAAGCTGTCCACCATTGTTCCCGTCCCCAAGAAGGCCAGGATCACTGGACTCAACGACTACAGACCTGTGGCACTGACATCTGTGGTCATGAAGTCATTTGAGCGCCTGGTTCTGCCTCATCTCAAGTCCTTTACCTCCCCGCTCCTGGACCCTCTGCAGTTCGCCTACAGAGCCAACCGGTCTGTAGATGACGCCATCAACCTGGCCCTCCACTACATCCTGCAGCATCTGGACTCCCCAGGAACCTACGCCAGGATCCTGTTTGTGGACTTCAGCTCTGCATTCAACACCATCCTCCCAGCTCTGCTCCAGGACAAGCTCGCCCAGCTCAACGTGCCTGACTCCACCTGCAGGTGGATCACTGACTTCCTGACGGACCGGAAGCAGCGCGTGCGGCTGGGGAAGAATGTCTCGGACACTCGGACTATCAGCACGGGATCCCCACAGGGCTGTGTACTTTCCCCCCTGCTCTTCTCCCTGTACACCAACAGCTGCACCTCCGGCCACGACTCGGTGAAACTGATTAAGTTTGCGGATGACACCACCCTCATCGGGCTCATCTCAGACGGTGATGAGTCTGCTTACAGGAAGGAGGTGGACCGGTTGGTGTCGTGGTGCAGCTGCAACAACCTGGAGCTCAATGCTCAGAAGACAGTGGAGATGATCGTGGACTTCAGGAAAGTCAAAGCCCCCCTGCCCCCCCTCGTCTTGACAGACTCTCCCATCACAACTGTGGACTCCTTCCGCTTCCTGGGCACTAACATCACCCACGACCTCAAGTGGGAGCAGACCATCAGCTCCATCATCAAGAAGGCTCAGCAGAGGATGTACTTCCTGAGGCAGCTGAGGAAAGCCAAGCTGCCTGTCCAGACGATGGTGCAATTCTACACGGCCATTATTGAGTCCATCCTCACCTCCTCCATCACAGTGTGGTTCGCTGGGGCCACTGCCAGGGACAAACAAAGACTGCAGCGCATTGTGCGCTCTGCCGAGAAAGTGATCGGCTGCAGCCTTCCATCTCTCCAGGACCTGTACGTCTCCAGAACTCGGGGGCGAGCAGGCCGGATACTTGCTGACCCTTCCCACCCTGGACATGGACTATTTGAGCCACTCCCCTCTGGCAGAAGGTTACGGTCCATTCGGACCAGAACCTCTCGCCACAAGAACAGTTTCTTTCCTGCTGCTGTTGAACTCATGAACACTTTATAACATTTGCACTATGCTCACTTTATAAACAGTATTTTTGGCACCTTATACTACCTTCACTAAAAACACTCTCATGCCTTTACTTATCAGTGATTTCAACTTTTTACTCAGGTTCTATGTTTAGTTAGTTCTATGTTTATTTAATACTCTATGTTTACTTACAATTCTACGTTGCACTGAGTCGCCAAAGAAAGTTCCTAGTTTGTGAATTGTTCACTTACAATTGCAATAAAGTTTTTCTGATTCTGATTCTGATTCTGAAATTAGGCTGCCATAATGAACGTGTGTTTTACTGATGTGTTGGAAATCTTTCTCTGTGACTAGCCGGTGTGCTGCCGATGCTAATGCTAATGCATCTACTCTCGTCTTGAGCCATGATCACATTGACACGAGCCCTCAAATAGCTGCCCTTGGCTGTGCCTGCCATTAAATAGTAGCTGGTGACCCAAATTTTGCTCGCAGTTCAAATAAAAAATATCATCTGAGAAATGGCTCGCACCTAAAAAAAAAACCCGGACTCACTTTTTTCTTTGTCCAATTCTGCTCACTATTTTGCATCTTGCATGTAGTTCCACAGTCACTGCTGCGTTTCCTCAAACTACGGTTTTTACCCATATTATTAAGAAAACATGCATGCATTTGACAGCCCTAAAAATATTTCCTTTATGTTATCAGTATAATTATCCTTTTATTTTTCATCATGACAGGTGAGGCGCTCCCCTGACCGCGCGTCCCCGGCATACGGTGTGAAATGAATGAATATGCTCAATTAGCACAAAATGCCTCGTCTTTTGGGTCCGACCGGCGCAATTTGTGGGTGCTCAACTGAAAATGGGGGGAAATGACTAATATAATTAGGAGGCCCCCGAGATGTCGGGATACTGGTGGCTGAATAGGCGGGAGGACACCTCTAAATAGCCGAGACTAAAGTCCAAGTAATTGGAGTAATTACACATCCATTGCGCAATAAATTTCAGAGGCAACAAGATCCGTGCATATCAGATCTGTGAGTGTCTGTGTGCAGGAAATGGACTGTAGACTTTCACTATATGAAGCAGATTCCCATAAACCTGATTTTCCTCCAATTACACACGCACAAATGAAGGCCGGGCGATAAAAATAAGAGATTAGGAGAGGACCATTAGCTGGGGTGTGTTAGATACGAGCAAGCGATATGGAACCTTGCAGGTGTTAACCAGCAGAGACATTCCACGCAGGGCTTCATCTGCCGATTAGGAGCAGGTCAAACGCCTCAAGGTGCCGCGAGTTCTCCTTGATGGCCTGGGAACTGAATGTGAGAGAAGTTCCTTTTGCAGATGCAAAAGGAAGATTGATGCTGTACTTTTATTGGAGCGAGAGACAGTGCTCGTTCATCCGGCCGTCTTTGGAGTCGTGCTGCCAGCGCATCGAGGGAAAGGTGTGCCGGTGTCTTAAGGGTCGGACACAGCCGGCTGCCGCTGTGACCGCTTAGTTGCAAATTCGACATGGCAACCGTGATGGAAAGTAAAAAGACGAGTGCGTTTGCCGGGAACGACTTTCGTTCCAACGCAGGTTGAAATAAACAGTGATGGATGCTCACGAGCACCCGATGGTCGGTCGTTCCGCGACAGAATCCGAATGCAGCAAAGATAAAATGCCATAATTATCCACGCAGAGCTCCGCGGCTGGAACGCCGCTTGAAAACATTGGCAGAAAGACGCACACACGATCTCTCAACCACACACTGCACGGCCCCCGGCTCAGATTGATCCGTGTGATCGGCCGAGATAGCCGAGAGAGTCGGTGAATAAGTGCCAGGACAAGCTGCTCTTTCACCGGCTGGCCGGGCAACAAAAGGCCCACTAATGGCTGCAGTTTGTCTCCGTTAAGAACAATAACCCCCCCGCAGACGCCCCCAACCTTTTCTTCCACCACAAACCCACATATACACACTCACCTTGATGGACTAACAGCCTTTAATGCATCTGTGTCATCCTAACCCGTGTGTATGTACTCACTAGACGTGTCATTAGGTGCACTAGAAATATTAATTTAACAATATGTCTTTGTGGTCGCAGTTCACAGCAGAGTGCAACTGCACCGCATTATAATGAGAGCACTTAATATCCCCCCGTAGCTAAATGAAAGCAATGGATGCAGCGCAATGCAGCTACATGAGGCAAGATAACGCGGCGTGATGCGGTGCAATTCACCAACAACATGGCAGGGTTTCCCCTAGGATGTTTTGAAGCTGTGCTGGTGGGCTGCATGGGACTGGCGCCGCTGCGTCTGCATTTTTGAAATGACCGATTTTAGGGCTTATTTATTAACGTATTTATTTAACTTTCTACATAACAACCAGCGGGGACACTGCAAAACTGTTACTTTAGTGGCAAAGTTGCTGGGATCACCTTAAGTGAGTCTAAAACTGTTACTAGACCTATTTTGACTAATAGTACTATGTGAAACATTTTGTACCAAACCTAAATTTAATTTGATGCCGGTTTTAGAGTAATACAAGTACATGGGGAAATTAATTGCTCGATAAAACATTGGTGTGAAAAACCTTATTGACTTTTTGTTCTTTTGCATGTTTGTCATACAAAATGTTTCTGATCGTCAAACACATTTTAATATTAGTCAAAGATAACACAAGTAAACACAAAATGCAGGTTTTAAATGAATGTTTTTATTATTTAGGGAGAAAAAAATCCAAACCCACACAGCCCTGTGTGAAAAAGTAATTGCCCCTGCACCTAATAACTGCTTGGGCACCCTTAGCAGCAATAACTGCAATCAAACATTTGCCATAACTTGCAACAAGTCTTTTACACGCTCTGGAGGAATTTTGGCCCACTCATCTTTGCAGAATTGTTGTAATTCAGCTTTATTTGAGGCTTTTCTAGCATTAAGCTCATTCTTAAGGTCATGCCACAGCATCTCAATGGGATTCAGGTCAGGACTTTGACTAGGCCACTCCAAAGTCTTCTTTTTGTTTTTCTTCAGCCATTCAGAGGTGGATTTGCTGGTGTGTTTTGGGTCTCTGTCCTGCTGCAGCACCCAAGATGGCTTTAGCTTGAGTTGACCAACAGATGGCCGGACATTCTCCTTCAGGATTTTTTGGTAGACAGTACAATTCATTCTTCCATCTATCACAGCAAGCCTTCCAGGTCCTGAAGCAGCATAACAAGCCCAGACCATCACACTACCACCACCATATTTACTGTTGCTATGATGTTCTTTTTATGAAATGCTGTGTTACTTTTACGCCAGATGTAACGGGACACGCACCTTCCAAAAAGTTATACTTTTGTCTCGTCAGTTCACAAGATATTTTCCCCAAAGTCTTGGCAGTCATCATTTTGTGTTCAATTATGTTATCTTTGACTAATAGTTAACTATTTTTTATGAGCAGAAACATTTAAGTGTGACAAAAACTCAGGAAGGGGGCAAATAGTTTTTCACACCACTGTATATTCAGTTTAAAAGAAGACGGACAACAACATAATTTGTATCCAGTATTAAGTCACTATTAATCTATTAAATCTACCTTGACTGAAAAAATTGGAGCCACAACTAGTGTTTTGGCGACAAGCAATAAGTATTGTAATGTCAACAAGACAGCAAGATTGTTAAGCGACACTTTACAGAAGTAAGTCGTGATGATGATGGATGATTGACGTATCCCATGAACCTAAACATCCATTTGTATCTCGCTCGGGCTAGCGATAGGCAACTTGTTTTTCATGCCTCCAGCCAGCTTGTTGTGTACGCCAGAAAGTGGAATGTTACTGAAACGCCAGCGATCACACACACACTGGCAAAGGCTTAGCGTTTGACCAGCTGTCATCATTTGACTACTCTTTTTACGGGCATTCTCCCAATAATAAGACACCAAGTGAAAGTCCATGCAAGACGTGTTGCATACGTGCTCACGCAAACATAATTAATTGGGTAGCCAGAAAATAAATCGCCTGTTTTCAAAGTAATTGTGGTCAATATGTGCATAAATAATAATAATACTTTTTAGTTTTAAGAAAAACATCATTTTTAAATTTGCAATCAATCAATTCCATGTAGCAGAAATACTGCATAGTACACAAAGTAGTGTTAAACATAACACTTCTCTGATGCAAAAACACAAAGTCATTGCGTGGACTCTGTTTTCATCTCGGACTTCACAATAATTGCACGAGAATGGCTCCTATTTTATTGAAATGGTATCCACTTTCAGGTGCTTAAACAATTATCATAGTTGTCCAAATAATTCCTTGGACAAGCTTTGTCAGCCCCGCACTGTAGCCAACTTCATTTACTGTTTGTGGGTTTTGATGCTGTCAGTTTTGTATTCAGTAATTGAAAGCAGTTTCTGCTGAGATAAGGTCAAGTCTACGATTTGGCCATATTTTATTTATTTGTGAATGAAATCGAGTCATAGTAATGAATTTATAGACAACATCTAACAAATCAGATCTGTGAAAATCCATAGTTGGATTAGACAGCTGTACTATTCTGCACCGTTCTGTTCTTCTTTGTCTGTCCCCTCTTAAAAGGATTTTTTGACATGAAGTTGTATGACATCCCCATCAGCAGTGTAGCGCATCGACAGTGACTCGCCCCCCATTTCGTCCCGTGAGTCGAGTTCTGGTTGGGTTCCGATGCTGAGGAAAAGTAGTCCATTAGTTGCTACTTAAGTAAAGAGTTTTGAATGTTTTGAATGTTTGTTCAAAAAAGTTTGCATCGCAAAAATGCCTCCTCGCAAAAATACTTTCTCTGGTGTCATAACAAACATGAAACCTGCTTTGAAATCATCGGCTGCTCCAGCATCCCAGGGAAGAACTAGATATACTAACTAATTTGTAGCATCTTGTTTACAAGCTAAAAGTATTGGAAGGCTATCAAGAATCGCATGTAAACAGTGAAACATGATACGACAAGGTCGGATTTTTTCGAGGAGACATTTTGTGATGGAAATGTATTATTCTTTTGAACGCATATTGTTTTGAGAAAACAAACTCTCGCCCCTACCAGAACCACACTCCCCAGCACAAAGTGGGGGGTAAGTCACTGTTGATGCGGTACACTGCTGATGGCGATGTCACACAACTGGATGTCCATCCATCCATCCATCAATCCATTTTCCTTCACTCATCCGGGTCTGGGGCGCAGGGGCAGAAGCTTCAGTAGGGAAGTCCAGACTTCCCGGTCCCCAGCGACCTCTTCCAGCTCCATTGGGAGGACACCAAAGCGTTCCCAGGCCAGCTGTGAGACATAGTTCCTCCAGCATGTCCTAGGTCTTCCCCGGGGCCTTCTCCCGGCTGGGCATGCCCGAAACACCTCACCAGGGAGGCGCCTGGGAGGCATCCGGACTAGATGCCCGAGCCACCTCAACTGGCTCCTCTCGATGTGAAGGAGCAGCAGCTCTACTCTGAGCTCCTCCCGGATGGCCGAGCTCCTCACCCTATCTCTTAGGGTGAGTCCAGCCACCCTACGAAGGAAACTCATTTCCGCCGCTTGTATCCGCGATCTCGTTCTTTCGGTCATGACCCATAACTCATGACCATAGGTGAGGGTGGGAACGTAGATCGATCGGTAAACAGAGAGCTTTGCCTTCCGGCTCAGCTCTCTCTTCACCACAACGGTCCGGTACAGCGACCGCATTACTGCAGATGCTGCACCGATCCGTCTGTCGATCTCACGCTCCAACCTTCCCTCACTCGTGAACAAGAACCCGAGATACTTGAACTCCTCCACCTGAGGCAAGACCTCACTCCCAACCCGGAGGGTACAGTCCGCCCGTTTCCGACTGAGAACCATGGCCTCGGATTTGGAGGTGCTGAGTCTCATCCCAGAAGCTTCACACTCAGCTGCAAACCGCTCCAGTAAACGCTGAAGGTCACAGCCTGATTAAGCCATAAGGAGCACATCGTCTGCAAATAGCAGAGACGAGATCCTAAGGTCACCAAGATGGACTCCCTCAACACCTTGACTGCGCCTACAAATTCTGTCCATGAAGATTATGAACAGAATCGGTGACAAAGGGCAGCCTTGGCGGAGGCCAACGTTCACCGGAAACAAGCTTGACTTACTGCTGGCAATGCAAACCAGGCTCCTGCTTCGATTGTACAAGGACCGAATGGCACGTAGTAGCGGGCCACCAATCCCAAACCCCCGGAGCCCCCCCCCCCCACAGGACATCACGAGGGACACGGTTGAATGCCTTTTCCAGGTCTACAAAGCACATGTAGACCGTTTGGGCAAACTCCCACATACCCTCCAGTACCCTTGCAAGGGATTAGAGCTGGTCCAGTGTTCCCCGACCGGGACGAAAATCACATTGCAGCTCGTGTAACCGTGGTTCGACTAACGGTCGTGCCCTTCTCTCAACTGCATGTCTATCCCTTTAAACTAATAACATGTGAACCATAACACAACTTGAACAGGAGGAGTATACCATCCTCAGCTGCAAAACTGTTATGGCAAAATAAACATACATGATTAAGCTGCCGAACAAGCCAATTAAAAAAAAAGAATGACGGAAAGAGAAAAGTGTGGACGGCGAAAATGAAGAGATGAGTGCTGCATGGGCCTCACCTCATGTCGTACACGATGGGGATGCTGGTATTTGACTGGCACCCATACAGCCACCCTAAATGCCTGATGACAGCAAGCAGGACATTTCCGTGCTGTAGCCCACAAATAGAATCACCGGGCACCACGTATGGCGCAAATCCTTTAATTGACAGAAGACACGGCCTTTTTGTTTTTTCCCTGACACTGCAGAGATGTTCAAGGAGATTGTTTTCAGTGCGGTGTGAAGTAGGACACGAGCTGAGGAGGAGCAAGCAGACAAACAAACCAATTACATGATTCACTTTTGTGCAGAGGTAAACAACACGCCATAACCCCCCCCCCCCCACCATCACATCCACCACCACCACACACCCACCCATCACTCGCTTGTGTCCTCATTTTTATTCTTGGGCGCATTTGTTAGGACGTACAAGGACGGCGCTTATTCTTAATAGAACGCATCCGCTCAAATAATCCTCCGGAAGATTACGTAATTGGCGGCAATTAACTGGGATTACATTTTATTTTTAGCAGAGAAAGACGGTGTTCGGATGTCGGCGTGAGAGTTAATTGCATCCCAGTATGTCCGGCCTAACAAAAGAATGAGTCCAGCTTTGTTCGGCTTTAATAACATGCAAAACACGCGTAATACGATAGATTATAGTTTCTACCCCGGATATCTTTCGCCTCGCCAGTCCCTTCGTATCGCGGCAAAACCACAACCCTCGAGCTCAAGTGTCAGTCACCTGTCCACAAATGTGGATTGATGCCATCCTGGAGATAATTTGGGCTCCTCCATCACTTATCCGCTTGTTGACTTTGGCGCAGCCGAACCTCCAAGCTTGGCTAAGTGGCCAATCGACATCTACTCCCCCTGACGGTGTCTTGTTTGTATGTACGTAGGTCGTTTTTTTTTTTTTTAATGTCAAAATATGATTTACCACGCTGATGGCGCATACCAACCATACCGTAACGAACGTTTTGCATGTTTCACTTGGCTCCGAGGTGGGACCTACCGTGTGCAGCCTCATGTAAATTCCACTCAAACAACAACATCTGAGTGACATAACTGTTTGTGATAGTACAAGCAGGCCCGGTGAGGATACACGAGTGCCTGAGCACCCCCGGTTCTACAAGCTGTATTATCAGCAGCAGAGAAACTGAAATCCTGTTATTTGAAATAACAGCGCAGGAGCCAGTGAAGCAGGTGAGTGTGTCCGTGAAGGTCAGCGGAGAAACAGCAGCGAGCATTTTAATGGATCCCCACCGCATACCTACATGCAGGGGTTCACTGATCCATAAAGCAAGCTGCCGCTCTAAATGAAGCAGCAGTCACAAGACGGTTATCTTAGCGTGCCTTAACCCTGTAGGGCCACATGTGGACCATCCCAGCTGATTCATGGGGCAAGGTGCCCAAACATCACCCAAATAATGCAAACCGTTCAGTCGAACTATGAAAGCGATTGTTTTTGCAGTACTTCCTCCACTCTGCAGGGGGAAACAGAGAGCATTTATAGATGCTCGCATTTACAGTCATTTATTGCAGTGACTTAAACGCCATAAGTGACATTGTACAAAGTAGAATTCGGTATAAGCAAATTGAATATTTGCAGAAAGTAGTTGTGAAGACATCTTTACCGTATGTTGAAACATACACATTTAGAGTGCAAGGTAAAAAGACGTTTCCATGAAGACGCTGTCTAAAGCAGGGGTAGAGAATCTATGGCTCGGGAGCCAGATGTGGCTCGTTTGATGACCACATGTGGCTTTTTTAAGATATATATATTTATAATGTAACATATCTTGCTTTACAACAGGGGTGTTGTGAGGTCTGAGTGATTTATTTTCCTGCGGCACAATCAAAAATTTCAATTTAACAAAAAACTGCAAAAGTTGAAAAAAAGAGCTGAGATTTTACTAAAAAATAAAGTCAAAATATTAAGAGAAAAAAGTTGTAATCTAACCAAAAAAAGTTGTCATTTTTGGAAAATTTGGTTGTGGAAAAGGTTATAATATTAGGAGAATAAAGTCCAAATATTGCAGGAGTTAAGCCATAATTACAAGAAAGGTTGGACACATTTGAAAATTAAAAAAAAGGAAAAAAATGCTGTAATTTTAAAAGTAGAAAGTCAAAAACATTAAGAGAAAAAGTCACAATTGTAGAAGACTAAAATATTATGAGTAAAAACAATGTAATTTAAATAACAGAGCTCATTTTTATGTTTTTAAATGTCACATTATTAAGAAACAAACAAAATAATCTAAAGTTGTAATTTTTGGAATTCAAAATTAATTTGGGAATAAAGTTAAAACATTGTGGGAATAAAGTCATATTATTATGAAACAAAATATAATTGTTTTATAATGTATAATCCATCCATCTATCCATTTTCCACCGCTTATCCGGGTCCGGGTCGCGGGGGCAGCAGCTTCAGTAGGGAAGTCCAGACTTCCCAGGCCCCAGCGACCTCTTCCAGCTCCATCGGGAGGACACCAAGGCGTTCCCAGGCCAGCTGTGAGACATAGTCCCTCCAGCGTGTCCTAGGTCTTCCCGGGGGCCTTCTCCCGACTGGGCATGCAGGCAGTCCACCCGTTTCCGACTGAGAACCATGGCCTCGAATTTGGAGGTGCTGAGTCTCATCCCAGAAGCTTCACACTCAGCTGCAAACCGCTCCAGTAAACGTTGAAGGTCACAGCCTGATGAGGCCATAAGGAGCACATCGTCTGCAAATAGCAGAGACGAGATCCTAAGGTCACCAAGCTGGACTCCCTCAACACCTTGACTGCGCCTAGAAATTCTGTCCATGAAGATTATGAACAGAATCGGTGACAAAGGGCAGCCTTGGCGGAGGCCAACGTTCACCGGATACAAGCTTGACTTACTGCTGGCAATGCGAACCAGGCTCCTGCTTCGATTGTACAAGGACCGAATGGCACGTAGTAGCAGGCCACCAAACCCAGACTCCCGGAGCACCCCCCACAGGACACCACGAGGGACACGGTCGGACGCCTTTTCCAGGTCTACAAAGCACATGTAAACCGGTTGGGCAAACTCCCACATACCCTCGAGTACCATTGCAAGGGTGTAGAGCTGGTCCAGCTGGTTCCGCGACCGGGACGAAAACCACATTGCAGCTCCTGTAACCGAGGTTCGACTAACGGTCGTGCCCTTCTCTCCAGCACCCTGGAGTAGACTTTCCCAGGAAGCCTGAGGAGTGTGATTCCCCTATAGTTGGAACACACCCTCCGGTCACCCTTTTCAAAAATGGGGACCACAACCCCGGTCCGCCAGTCCAGAGGTACTGTTCCTGACTTCCATGCAATGTTGTAGAGGCGTGTCAACCAACACAGTCCTCCAACATCCAGAGCCTTGAGGAATTCCGAGCGGAACTCGTCTACCCCCGGAGCCTTGCCACTGTGGAGTGATTTAACTACCCCAATTACCTCAGCCACGGTGATAGAACTGTCCACGTACGTATCCTCAGACTCTGCTTCCTCTATGGAAGGCATGTCAGTGGGATTGAGAAGGTAGTGAATATATTGGTAGAAGGATGCTAAGTTTTGAACTGCCAGGAAGGAGGCCTAGAGGAAGACCAAATCTCAAGGTTTAGCGATGTACTGAAACATGACATGAAGGTAGTTGGTGCGAGAGAAGACAGGGTTAAAAGGAAGCAATTGATTCGCTGTGGTGACCCCGTAAAGGGATAAGCCTAAAGGAAAAGAAGAAGAACATTAAAGCTCTGTTGACATGAAATAACACACATGCAGTCACCTTTACACCCCTATTATGCTTTGTTTATGCCACATTGCTAATGCGCATGGACACAAGAGACAGCTGTTGCTTTAAACGTAGCATACCATAGAGCAAACTAGTTAGCCTTCAATTCATTTATTCTGAATTTATGAAAGGGTTTCAAACTGAAGGGTTTCAAACTGAATGGGGGCAAAGGACAAAGCAAGAAGCAAAAAATGTACCACTTCCACACGGAATGGGAGGAGAACTTTTTATGTTGGACATCCCATGGCTGACTCCAGGCAATGTGAAGTTAATGTAATGGAACATTATGTCTCAATGTAACTCAAATGCTGAGATGCCTAGTGACCAGAAAGTTGCGTATAACTTGTCTGTCAATATTTTTTGACTGGTAATAGGCCACAGTCAACCACAAATCAGTAATCATCAACCTGTGATTGACCTGTGCAAGACTCTAGTAGCTGGCTGCAGTGCGGGTAATATGAGTCTGTTAACACAACCACATGCTAAAAAAAAATATATAAGTACTCCCTTGTTTATCATGGTAATTGGTTCCAGGCATCACCATGATAAGTGAAGAAGGTTTTTTTTCTTTTTGTAAATTGAATATTTTTGTAGTTTTGGTAGTCCCTGAGCCAGGGCTGGGCAGGAAGTGACTTCAAGGGTTCAGAGTTGAGGTTTAGTTTGGGTATGGGTTACAACTGTAGCTCGTGTTAGGGATTATTGTCCCTGTTAGACATAATTCAAACCTGCGATAAAAGCTTGTTTTCCCGGTGATCAAGTCTGGTGCTTGTGTGTCGCACCAAACATTACAGTAACATTACTGACAACCAGTGACAGATGTAGAACACTACATACAGTATCAAGAACATTTGAATGTGTCTTGTATTTGTATTTTAGATCTTTTTCAATTTAGGCAATAAAATTAATTATAAAAATCGGTCTAAGATGCTGCTTAGACAGGTGTGCCTTAGGCTGGCCACAATAAAAGGCCAGTCCAAAAATGGAAGCAAAGTCAACATTTGATCCTGATGTCTTCTGGGTGTGAGAAAACATGACTGTCTACCGTTGCTGAGTGATGTTAGAAATATGATACAGTTCACGCCCACTCTTTGTAGGAAACAGTGGAATAAGTGACATCCGGTGCATGTAACAACAGTTAAACATGAATGCAACTTGCAAAATAAATAAAAGATAATCCCATGAACTGCTTTCATATTTAAGGCCGCAATACAAACCTCCACCGGCTTAGGGGGGGACGGGGAAAATAGGACCATTACTCTGTAATCCTAAATGTGGGCTCTGACATTGCAGCTACCAGCATTTGGGGGTGGAAAGGAACAAGCGAGCACATGACAATGCTTGTAATCCCGTTAAAGGATTAAAGGCTTGGGCGCACACATGTGCAACACACAAAAGACTGTCCGTGTTTTACTTGTTCTGACTTGTTCATTAACTTCAATGGCGTCGCTACTCAAAGCAACACACACTTGAGTCACCTTTAAGACTCCTTTTCTGTGTGCAGCCTTTTTGGAGAGTGTAAGATGCTATAGAAGAATGAAACAAGCCTACACATTGCAACACTACATCAGTCTGAGACTCCAGGCAGTGCACTTGACTCGTAGACATCCCATTTAATCTGCAGCACAAACAACAACAAAAAAGACGACACATAAATTGCAGATGTTTTCCTCAAACAAATCTATAAACACACAACCCAGTGGGAGCATCCTTCTTGCCATGCGGTCAGATCAACCACCACAACACTACAAATGAACATTCGGCTGGTGATACCGCCTAATCCTCACAAGTCTTCCTTCCTGTGGTGCTAATGATCAAACTAGGAAAGCCCAGGACGCCTAAGGCGGCCAAAAGTGAACCTTCTGAAGGCTCCATGGTGCAGCTCTAATGAAAGAAGTGTTCACCGTGTGGGCTGTGACATTGCCCGGGGCAGTGCTTCTGAAACCTCCGCTTGAACGACAACTACTGGATCCACACAGGCTGATCCAAAGATGTCCTGTTTTGTAAAAATGTTTCGATCAATCTGTCGTCATGCGTACCCTCCAATGTTGATGTTGCGCAACCTGGACTGTCTTTTATGGGCAATGTTGAGCAATGGCTGCCTGGAAATGTTTGTCTGGCTGTGAGGGAAAGCTAATTTTGTTTAGCCGGAAGCTGAACTATCCACAAAATTGTTGCCGAAGTCCGACGCCTTTCCAACTTTATTTGGCCACGTTGAAGAGTCAGAAGAGCAATCTGTAAGTAACAATTTATCAGTGTCCTGACTGTGTTTATTTTGTGTAAGTGATGGTACAAAAGCAGTGGTGTGTGTAGGGAGTGTTACCTGCATGCATGTTTACTATCAATTAGGAAGTGGGATTCAGCAGCTCTCTGGGGCACTTGTAGACCCAAGGAAACACTGCTGGAAAAGGACCGAAGTCTGGAAGATCTAGAAAAATTTCTGTGCGAGTTATGATGATAGCAAATATGATTCTCATTTATTTATGGTCAGGGTAGAAGCAACTGAAAAGGCTTTTCAACCTGCATGTCAAATTTTACGCTTCAAGGTACATTGTATAGTATACATAAACTTCTGAGGCAAACCTTCTAATTTGTTAGTCCAAAATCTTCAGCAGACCTTGAGATAGTGCCACCTGATCCCTAAAGTCCTCATGTCCCGAAAAAATGTTTGAAAAAAAGCAACAAAACAAAAAAAATCTTCACTTAGTACAAAGTTTTTGGCACTCTGCTGTCAGCCCAACTTTCTTGTCAGTTCCGAAAGGGGGTATGCGTACCCCCTGGGTGCTCCAATTGTTATAGGGGGTGTTGTAAGGGGGTTGTCACTTGTCACAATTAGTGCCTAACTTTCACAATTAAGAGTGTGCCTGAACGGCTCACGGCACAAGGAGAACGAAGCAGAAAGGAGGCAGTGCATGAAGTTGTTCAATGCTCTGTGTGCATTATATGAACAGATAAGTAAGTTTGATGATTATTTTGGGTTTGCAATGTTTGTTTGTCTTTGTCTATATGTGCCCTGCGATTGACTGGCAAACCAGTCCAGGGTGTACCCCGCCTTCCGCCCAATATCAGCTGGGATAGGCCCCAGCATACCCGCGACCCTAACGGGGCATAGAAAATGAATGAATGAATATATCTTGAAGATTCCATTTATAGTAGTGTTCCAATCCACGCATGCCGCAGCGGGGAAAGTCTGTTACCGTGAGTGGGGAGTCCCCCGAAAAAGAGGTTGTATTTTTATACTTCAAATACTGCCTTATTGTGCTTGATAAACAGTTTGTCTCGTTTCTGATATGTTGCAGACTAAACCACTGACTATTGGCCATTGGCACATTCTTAATGATGGACGCTGACAGCTCTATGCACAAACTGAAAGATACAAGATGAGTGAGCAGCAGTCCCTGTTTAGCTAGCCATGAATTGTATCCAGATCGTTGATATCTTTGACAACCAGCACTCCTGCTTCTCCTGGACCTCCATGTAGCTTGATGTATATTTTTTCGTTGGTGCTCCAAGTACTTTGTATCTTTCCCTGCTTCCTCAAGTCTCGTGCTTTCTTGGCAACGTCAGCGTTGCGTTTAGTCAGATGCTCATTTAAGTAGACGTGTGTGCCTTTCAAGTTCTTCCTCTGTTTCAGCAGTGCAGTTTTGAATTCCCTGTTGGTGAAATTGATGATGAAGGTGTGCTGTTGTTTCTGCCATACAGTGGGATGCAAGTATCAATGGTGTTGATATCGACATCCACCTCCTTTGATTGTTGGAAGCTGACAATCTATTGCTTTGCTGAAGGAACATTCATTCCACCTGGTTCTCCTCTGTTATGAGCTTCCCTGTCTTTTGACCCGGGTGTAATTCTGAGCCCTGTGAGGATCACACCATTCATTCGTGAATTCTATCCATATCCCCTATTATAGTTTTCATTTGCTCAGTGATGTTATCCTTTGCTTCTTTCTCTTCCCCCAGAGTGGTGCGCCAGGCGGCATTATCCTTCAATAGTGTCCTGATATCATCCTGTAGAGCATTGATGTCGTTGCATAATGCTTTATTTACTTCCTTGGGGTTTTAAACCTCCTTGAGGGCAGCACGCAAGGCAGCATTGTCTTCCAATAATGTCTTGATATCATTCTGCAGAACCCTAACCATATGGGTTTTTAACCTCCTCAAGGGCAGCGTGCAAGGCAGCATTGTCTTCCAATAATGTCTTGATATCATTCTGCAGAACGCTAACATCCTTGCATAATGCTCTATTTTCTTTCATGTGGTTTTTAGCTTCCATGAGAGCAGCGCGCAAGGCAGCATTTTCTTCCAATAGTGGCGTTATATTATCCTGCAAAGCCTTGATATCAGTGCGTAGTGCTTTATTATCTGCCATAGGGTTTTTAACCTCTTTAAGGGCAGCACACAACGCAACATTTTTATCTTGCAACTTCTCGATTTCTTCTTTTAGAGCTTGAGTTTCTTTGCTCAGTGCTCTATTTTCCTCCATAAGGTTTATGACATCACCATGGACCCCTGGGATCTTTTCCATGAGACTGTCATTCTGCGATTGTGCATGTTGAATCTGTGACTGCAAATGCTCAAGGTCTGGTTGTGCTCTCCTGTATCTGCATCTGCATCTCCATCTCCATCTGTCTTAACTTCTTAAAGTCTTGCATCCAGGTCATCCGAAGATTTTCCTCTTCTTTTTGTTTTCCTGATGTACTTGACTCATGGCTGTAGTCGTCCTCCCACTCCACATTTGGCAACAAGGCTGACGCTTGTGATTTTGAGTCCATGTGTTCAGGGCCAGCATCCTTTACAATTGTATTAGATGCTTTCTTTGTTTTATTTTTTCTTTTGTTTGGCATTGTTGCTAGGCAACTGCGTTAAACTTCAGTAATTAGCCGGTTAGCTTGGCTTCCTAGCAGCTTTCAGCACATGTAACTCGCTTATTTAAAAAATAGTGTGCAAAAGCCTTACACACAACGAGCGGGCTTAATATAAAAGGAAATCAACAAAAAGCGCATCACCACAACATAAAATGAATGTATTCTATGCAAAGTTTGGTGCCTTTGAAGTGACATCATTTTTTCCTTCCTCTCCAGTTTCTGACAGGTTGTCTTTTTAGTGCAACCATGACCGTCTCACAGCAGAGACACTGGAAGAAACACAACTTCAGTCGGATTTGAGAACTGCTAGTTTAGACCAGTGCTTCTCAAATAGTAGGGCGGGGGGGACTTCCAATATTAGTGCAGACCTGCCAACATGTAAGAATTTGTTGTACTCAGCAGGCAACTTGACTCTTTAATACACACAGTTTGAAGTTCTGTCTGTACAGTACAGATAAATATCAGTTTCTACATTGTATTTCAAACCTGTCCCTTAGGGGGTCTGGACAGAAAATAACTGAGAACCACTGGTTTATGCTAAACTTAATAAAAAAAGAGCTTACGGAAATATTAATTTTGCCATCACAAGTTCAACCGCCACTAAAGCAGTCAAGCAGACTGGTCTGCTGGCAGCGCGTGAAAGAAAGTGCAAGTTAAATTAGACATTGAAAGATGCTCAGCGGAGAAATCAAGATTGGCTGCATGCCCGGTCCAAGCTGCTGAAACGCGGTGACCGTCATGAAGGACAAGGATGGTATTCTTGAACATGTGAAAGGACCAAGTCCAATGAGGTTCCCTGGGCCCGTCATTCAAACATTCTAAACCGTTCTTATTTACAGGCCAGAGTTTCAACTGCTCACTAGCAGTTTTCCTCAAAGTGGCCACGTGATGTTCATGCAACGCGTCTTGTTAGATGTTGGTGCCGTCTTCCTGCCAATAAAGGCAATGCCCTCTGCTGCCCCACTTCTCCAGGACCCCATCCCATCCCGTTTCCTATTTCAATTGGCTCTTTGATCCAACAGTGGTGTTTGTTGTCCTCTCTCCCAAGGATGTTTGCTTCATTCCATTCCAATCCATAATGTAGTTTTCTCTTTTACTGTGGTCAGAAATGGCTAATTGAATTTGCTCCTGCTCAGCTTTGTTTGGTTGCTCGTGTGCACTTCTCGCTGTTGCCTTCCCACATTCTGCCCTGCGTTCCTTTTTTCTCGTGTTGAAATCCCTCCCTGCTTCTCCAATATACACTCCCGATCAAAATCTGAAGACCAGTTGCTAGAATTTACCTTATGCACATTTGGATCCTAATGAGGTTCTAAGTTGAGCTACAATATGCAAAAGCAAGAAGGAGGAGTGAGACAAAAAGTAGTTTGAAAAAGTCGCCGTTTACACTTTGCCAGGGAGCATCAAACATTGGACATTGAAAGGTGGAAAAAGGTTTTCTTCTCTGATAAGAAAAAATGTAACCTTGACGGTCCAGATGGCTTCCAACGTTACTGATCCCACCTGAGATGTTTTTTACCCGGCACAGTGGAGGGGGGCCTTCTCAATCCCACTGTCATGCCTTCCGTTGAGGAAGCAGAGTCTGAGGATATGTACGTGGACAGTTCTATCACCGTGGCTGGGGTAATTGGGGTAGTTAAATCACTCTCCAGTGGCAAGGCTCCGGGGGTAGACGAGTTCCGCTTGGAATTCCTCAAGGCTCTGGATGTTGGAAGAGTGTGTTGGTTGACACGCCTTGTCTTTTTTTTGCGCACGGCATGTGCGCAAATGTCTACAACATTGCATGGAAGTCAGGAACAGTACCTCTGGACTGGCAGACCGGGGTGATGGTCCCTATTTTTAAAAGGGGTGACCGGAGGGTGTGTTCCAACTATAGGGGGATCACACTCCTCAGCCTTCCTGGGAAAGTCTACTCCAGGGTGCTGGAGAGAAGGG
>QODF01000031.1:0-78240 GCA_024372805.1 Oostethus manadensis | reverse complement strand
CTACGTGCCATTCGGTCCTTGTACAATCGAAGCAGGAGCCTGGTTCGCATTGCCAGCAGTAAGTCGAGCTTGTTTCCGGTGAACGTTGGCCTCCGCCAAGGCTGCCCTTTGTCACCGATTCTGTTCATAATCTTCATGGACAGAATTTCTAGGCGCAGTCAAGGTGTTGAGGGAGTCCAGCTTGGTGACCTTAGGATCTCGTCTCTGCTATTTGCAGACGATGTGGTCCTTATGGCCTCATCAGGCTGTGACCTTCAGCGTTTACTGGAGCGGTTTGCAGCTGAGTGTGAAGCTTCTGGGATGAGACTCAGCACCTCCAAATCCGAGGCCATGGTTCTCAGTCGGAAACGGGTGGACTGTACCCTCCGGGTTGGGAGTGAGGTCTTGCCTCAGGTGGAGGAGTTCAAGTATCTCGGGTTCTTGTTCACGAGTGAGGGAAGGTTGGAGCGTGAGATCGACAGACGGATCGGTGCAGCATCTGCAGTAATGCGGTCGCTGTACCGGACCGTCGTGGTGAAGAGAGAGCTGAGCCGGAAGGCAAAGCTCTCTGTTTACCGATCGATCTACGTTCCCACCCTCACCTATGGTCATGAGTTATGGGTCATGACCGAAAGAATGAGATCGCGGATACAAGCGGCGGAAATGAGTTTCCTCCGTAGGGTGGCTGGACTCACCCTAAGAGATAGGGTGAGGAGCTCGTCCATCCGGGAGGAGCTCAGAGTAAAGCCGCTGCTCCTTCACATGGAGAGGAGCCAGTTGAGGTGGCTCGGGCATCTAGTCCGGATGCCTCCCGGGTGCCTCCCTGGTGAGGTGTTTCGGGCATGCCCAGTCGGGAGAAGGCCTTGGGGAAGACCTAGGACACGCTGGAGGGACTATGTCTCACACCTGGCCCGGGAACGCCTTGGCGTCCTCCCGATGGAGCTGGAAGAGGTCGCTGGGGACCGGGAAGTCTGGACTTCCCTACTGAAGCTGCTGCCCCCCCGACCCGGACCCGGATAAGCGGAGGAAGATGGATGGATGGAGTGGAGGGGGGTACATCATGATCTGGAGTACTTTTTCATTCAGTGGAACACGGGAGCTTCAGGTGGTCCAGGGTCGTCAGACGGCGGCTGGTTACGTGCAGATGTTGCAGCGGGCATCCCTCTTGACTGAGGGCCCTCGTCTGTGTGGTCTGCAGTTCACAATGCTCGCTTGACGAAGGACTTCTTCTGGGAGAATAACATCACTCTTTTGGACCATACTGCATGTTTCCCTGATTTAAATCCTATAGAGAACATTTGGGAATGGATGGCAAGGGAAGTTTATAAAAATGGCCATCAGTTCAACACAGTTGATGCCCTTCGTGAAGCCATCTTCACCACTTGGAGCAATGTTCTCACTAGTTTCCTGGAAACACTCGCATCAAGCGTGCCCAAACCAATTTTTGAAATGATTAGCAGGAATGGTCAGTTTTTGAGCCATGGTCTTAAACCTTTGATCAGCTGAACAGGCTATTTCAGTTTCATTGTTGTTTGCAATAAATGACTTTTTCAAAGTGTTTTTTGTCACACACCCCCTTCTTGCTTCTGCATCTTGTAGCTCTACTTAAAACCTCATTAAGATCCAAATGTGCAAAAGGTAAATTATCGTAATTTTTCAACTGGTCTTGAGACTTTGATCAGACGTTTTAGTGCAAGACATGCACATTCACATTGTTGTTCCAGCTCTTTTTTATCTTTTGGGTGGACTAATAGTTGGTGTGTTTATATTGTGTGTCCTCATTGCTGCCTGCACTTTCTCTGCGATGCGCCTCCTCCTTTATTTCCTTTCGGCTTATCATTTTAGGGGTCGCCACAGCGAATCAATTGCCTCCCTCTAACCCTGTCTTCTGTATCCTCTTCTCTTGTGCCAACTACCTTCATGTCCTCTTTTACTACATCCATAAATCTCCTCTTTGGTCTTCCTCTAGGCCTCCTGCCTGGCAGTTCAAAACTCAGCATCCTTCTACCAATATATTCGCTATCTCTCCTCTGGACATGTCCGAACCATCTCACTCTGGCCTCTCTGACTTTATCTCCAAAACCTCTAACATGTGCTGTCCATCTGATGTGCTCATTCCTGATCCTGTCCATCCTGGTCACACCCAAAGAGAACCTCAGCATCTTCATCTCTGCTACCTCCAACTCTGCCTCCTGTTTTTCCTCAGCGACACTGTCTCTAAACCGAACAACATCTCTGGTCTCACCACAGTTTTGTACACCTTCCCTTTCACTTTCCCTGATGTATGGTAATTTAACCATGGCTGTGTTCCTTTTTTTCTGTTTCTATTTGGCTTCTTTGGCTGACAAGACACGTCACATGAACTTCACGTGATCACTCTGAAGAAGACTGCTAGTAAGCTGTCGAAATTGTCCGGTATGAAAAATTGGCTAACTCTGGTCTGTAGATAATAAGTGTTTAGAATGTGAGATGACCTACTACTATAAAATGGTTGTTGAGGTGTTTTTCGATATTTATTTCATGTGTTCTGCATACTGCGTGAATGGCTTTAAGATCCGACTTACCCAAAAATTCAACTTAGATCACACAGCAAAGGAACGGAACTTGTACATAACTTGAGGACCACCTGTAGTATAATGCATGTGGCTGCTTTAGTCTGCTGGTTTAGTCCCAGTACCTTGTTTTATTGCTTGTATAGTAAACTATAAATCCGTCCATTCATGCAAAGTTTGAAAAATGGTCTTACCTGATGATGAGTGGCGTATCGGTGACAGTCAGCATAGAGGGGGGACAAAAGACACATCAATTTAGATTGAATTGTGACTGTGTGGGTTTTTCCAAACAAAAGATCTCATGAAAGCGTGGCTTGTCAAACAATTGCAAGATTGCTGGTTCGACACCTTGTCACAATAGTGTGAATTAGCGCATACTGCTATAAAAAGGACGCAGTCGTGCTTTGAAGGTTAAAAGGCCCATTTGCTCTTTAATGTGTCCACAAATGGAGGGTGGTGTAGAAATTATTTCAACGGCCTGGGTTTATTGACTCAAGGAGAGGGGCAAAATAGAAATTAAAAATGTGTTATTGTTATATTAATAACCCTGGCGTCAATCACAGCTGAGCATAATTCTCTACGCCAAACGCCAAAGACAATGAGGCTTTGTGTAAGGCTGCATTTCATTTATTTTTTATCACCGCCAGTTCGCCGAGCTGCAGTCACAATATTGTCACACATGACACACATCGTCATAACTCATTCATTTCCAATAACCTGCATGCCCAGGCTCACTTCAAACATGGATCCATGAGGGACGAGCGTTATTACTCTGCTGTATATCTGCCGTAGTTGTCATGACATATGATTAGTACATAAAAAAATCTATTTCAGACATCACTGCCTGGTGTTCCATTAAACAAGATGTGCAAATGTCGTAATGCCTGATTGCTAGACCTGTTTCTATGTAAGGGAAAGAAAAAAAAACGCACGAGAGAAGTTAAAGAAAAAAGATGTGACATTTCTGCTTAAAACAGCTGTTCAGATTTGGTCTGTATATACCGTCGACCATAAAACAGCGAGGCTTGCATGCATCTATTTCTCCTGTAATGTCATAAAGGATGTGCAGCTCTGCTCAGTTGTGTTTGCACATGAATAATAAATTGGGCAGAGCAAACACACACACACACACATGCAGAAGTCACAGCAATAATGTAACATGGCATGCATTGCAAAAACAGTGTTGTCTCTACCACAACCTGGAACCGTGCATGACGGCAACTGCAGTTAGCAGCTCTGCAAGGGATTCATTTACACCAAACACACATAGTTCAATATACTGTACAGTCCCTGTCACTTCCTGACAGTGTGCATCATCTGGAATGGGGGGGTCGGTACAAACAACTTATTTAATGTGCACCTCATACTGACAGCACATAAACCCGGAGTACCCAGAAGAGACTGCTAAAATAATAATAATAACAACACTTTGATACGGGGAAAGTTTTGTTTTTGTCATTGGTTCGTTCAAGAAAGTCGAAAACCAAGGCAATTTTTACCATCCAAATGATTCAAAGCTTCTGCTGACACTCACAACGTTATTTGGCCCCGTGGAAGGTTGTTCAACACTTGACAGTGAGTAAGCAATGCATAAGGTGGTTTGATGGGGCACATTTTTCATCTCTTTATTCCTCCACTTCTTATTCCGCCTCATTTTTTGTCCGCTTTTGATCGGTTCAAACCAATCCAACATAGAAAAGTTGAGGTCAGTAATTCCCAATTTGACTATAATTCCCCTTAGAGATAAGATGAGAAGCACTGTCATCTGGGAAAAACTCTTCAGTAGAACCGCTGCTCCTTTGCATTGAGAGGAGCCAGATAAGGTGGCTCAGGCATCTGGCCAGGATGCCTCCTGGAGGCTTTCGACCGATAGGAGGCTTTGGGGACCCATGTTGGAGAGACTATGTCCCTAACTGGCCTGGGAACGCCCCCGGAGCTGGACAAAGTGGCCGGGGAGAGGGAAGTCTGGGCTTCCCTGCTTAGGCTGTTGCCTAGACAACCCAATCTTGGATAAGCGTTACAAGATGGATGGATGGAAAATAAATGGAACTTTTCAATTATGCCCCCTATTGGCTTCACAACCAGGTGGTTGCTGGTTCAGTCCTTGGTTTCTTAATAGGTTTGACCACATTTCTACAATATTTCCCCATCCATTATACGTTTCAGAATGTCAGCATTCACAGGCAATTTCTACAGAAATTCCTTCACCTAGTTAAGTGCAATATAAGTACAGAGACTGGTGCAGGGCATATAAACTGGATTATAGGTGTGACAGCATATTTAGATATGAGCTATTTAAATGGCCGTTTCTTATCAAATGAGAAAATAAGAGGGCAGGAAGGAGGCAAAATGGACAAACACGGACTTGGTCCTTTGTGTGTTACAAAGGAAGGCGAGTGCAGACAATATGAAACCGATGTCAAGCATCTTTGCCACCGTTGAGCCGCTAATCAGAGAGCTGGGCCGCCGCCCACCAGAAGGCTTCAGGCTGCACAAGAAATGGGGAGGAGACACTCTGAGATCTAAGCGAGCGCTTTAAAAGTTATCAACTGCTATTGAGCATCTTTTTTTTCCTTCAACTGCAAACATTCTAATTGATGCTCACCTCCCTCCCCGCTGTCGCACCCACACACACAGTAGAAACAGCCAATGACCTTTATCAAGCATAGCACACCATAAATATTCTTTATTTAATTTATTTTTTAATAACCACAGGCGACAAGCCTACGTCTTTAAGAAAAACAGAGGGATCCACCACCATTGCCTCTCTTTTATTGGATTAGGTGTTTTGCAGCGAGGTGGACGACTGGTCACGTGGACAGGGAGTCCAGTCTGTGCAAGACCAACAGGCCAAGAAGAAGAGTTATTAGCTGCAATGCTAATGATGTCTGAGGCGGAGATAGGTTTATTTGGCCTCAGAGGTTCTTGGGTGAGAGGGAAAACAGCACCTGGATGTTTTTACAGCATTTACTGCCGGATTTTACTGCACCGTATCTTTTTTGCATCGAGTCATTGGGCAAGTCGTGCTGAAAGTAGTTAGATCCTCTGTGAACAAGACAAAAAATAAATATTGCATCAGCTTTGTTGCTACCTCTGCCTGAAAATTGTCTAAATTAATCTGACAGGAGACCGATGCTGTTTCCAAATGTCAAAGGTGCCACAGGATCATGGCTAATGAGTTCTTCCTCATTTTTCATCCTTTATTTATGGGGTGTAAAAAAATGAGTCACACTTTTGTAGCTGAAATATTTTCAATACTTGCATCACACATCTCACATTTAACTAATATGGTGATCGAAAAATATGATATAATATTTATATATATAAATGAATGCAAAATGTAAATGTTTAATATACAGTGGTGTGAAAAACTATTTGCCCCCTTCCTGACTTTTTATTCTTTTGCATCTTTGTCACACAAAATGTTTCCGATCATCAAACACATTTTAATATTAGTCAAAGTTAACCCAAGTAAACTCAAAATGCAGTTTTTAAATGAATGTTTTTATTATTTAGGGAGAAAAAAATCCAAACCCACATAGCCATGTGTGAAAAAGTAATTGCCCCTGCACCTAATAACTGCTTGGGCACCCTTAGCAGCAATAACTGCAATCAAACGTTTGCCATAACTTGCAACAAGTCTTTTACACGCTCTGGAGGAATTTTGGCCCACTCATCTTTGCAGAATTGTTGTAATTCAGCTTTATTTGAGGCTTTTCTAGCATGAAGCGCCTTCTTAAGGTCATGCCACAGCATCTCAATGGGATTCAGGTCAGGACTTTGACTGGGCCACTCCAAAGTCTTCATTTTGTTTTTCTTCAGCCATTCAGAGGTGGATTTGCTGGTGTGTTTTGGGTCATTGTCCTGCTGCAGCACCCAAGATGGCTTTAGCTTGAGTTGACCAACAGATGGCCGGACATTCTCCTTCAGGATTTTTTGGTAGACAGTAGAATTCATGCTTCCATCTATCATAACAAGCCTTCCAGGTCCTGAAGCAGCAAAACAAGCCCAGACCATCACACTACCTCCACCATATTTTACTGTTGCCATGATTTTTATAAAATGCTGTGTTACTTTTACGCCAGATGTAACGGGACACGCACCTTCCAAAAAGTTCTACTTTTGTCTCGTCCACAAGATATTTTCCCCAAAGTCTTGGCAGTCATCATTTTGTGTTCAATTATGTTATCTTTGACTAATAGTTAACTATTTTTTATGAGCAGACACATTTAGGTGTGACAAACATGAGGAAGGGGGCAAATTGTTTTTCACACTACTGTATATAAATTAGGGCTGTCAAATGATCCCCGCTTATTTTTGCTTTATACTGCGAGCTAAAATGTGGGTTACGAGCCGCTACTTACGGGCTGTCAAAGTGACGACCATGGTTAAAGTTGAGAATGGCTTTAAATGACATTAGCAGGTCTAGCTAGTTTAGCTAATAGAACTATCTAGCCACCGGGAACATTAAAAAAACTGGGTGATTTCTAACCCTGTATTATATTTTGAATAAAATAATGGCCCGTGTTTACAAAATTGATCCCTTCACGTAAAAGTCAATGTAGTTATAGTTTTGAATCAAATCACAGTGACTTGCATCCCTTCTTATTACAGATAAAAACATATTTCTATCTGTGATTAAATGTGATTAATTATGAGTTAACAATGACCAAAATGAGATTAATCACATTTATATATTTGATTTGTTTGAAAGCCAATTTCATTGATTGGTGAACATTTACATTGAGGTACTGTACCTTGAGGATAAACATTAGTTAACGTCATTTAACAATTATGTTTAGATTTAACATCAACTATGTTAAATAATATTTGTTTATGTTATGTTAATGGTTACGCATATTGAAATCTGGTGTCACGCATCAGTTTCTTCTGCCTGTGGTGCTTTCTCGGTGGATAAATATAAATGTTATTTAAACCATTGCTTAACCTTGACAGTATATTTAGATTTTACGGTTCATTAATATCAATGTATACTACGTGCCATTCGGTCCTTGTACAATCGAAGCAGGAGCCTGGTTCGCATTGCCAGCAGTAAGTCGAGCTTGTTTCCGGTGAATGTTGGTCTCCGCCAAGGCTGCCCTTTGTCACCGATTCTGTTCATAATCTTCATGGACAGAATTTCTAGGCGCAGTCAAGGTGTTGAGGGAGTCCAGCTTGGCGACCTTGCTATTTGCAGACAATGTGGTGGTCCTTATGGCCTCACCAGGCTGTGACCTTCAGTGTTTACTGGAGCGATTTGCAGCTGAGTGTGAAGCTTTTGGGATGACACTCAGCACATCCAAATCCGAGGCCATGGTTCTCAGTCGGAAACGGGTGGACTGGACCCTCCGGGTTGGGAGGGACGTCTTGCCTCAGGTGGAGGAGTTCAAGTATCTCGGGGTCTTGTTCACGAGTGAGGGAAGGTTGGAGCGTGAGATCGACAGACGGATCGGTGCAGCATTTGCAGTAATGCGGTCGCTGTACCGGACCGTCGTGGTGAAGAGAGAGCTGAGCCGGAAGGCAAAGCTCTCTGTTTACCGATCGATCTACGTTCCCACCCTCACCTATGGTCATGAGTTATGGGTCTTGACCGAAAGAACGAGATCACGGAAACAAGCGGTGGAAATGAGTAGAGTAGAGTGGCTCGACTCACCATCTGGAGCTCGGCCATCCAATAGGCGCTCAGAGTAGAGCCGCTGCTCCTTCACATGGAGAGGAGCCAGTTGAGGTGGCTCGGGCATCTAGTCCGGATGCCTTCAGGGTGCCTCCCTGGTGAGGTGTTTCGGGCATGCCCAGTCGGGAGAAGGCCTTGGACCTAGGACACGCTGGAGGGACTATGTCTCACAGCTGGCCTGGGAACGCCTTGGTGTCCTCCCGGTGGAGCTGAAAGAGGTCACCGGAGACCGGGAAGTCTGGACTTCCCTACTGAAACTGCTGCCCCTGCGACCCGGATAAGCGGAAGAAAATATATTTATATTTAACTTTTAATATTTAGTAAATTGAGGGAAGAGCGGCTGCCTATATCAGTATCGGCTGATACCGGTATCGGAAATGAAGTGTTGGTCAATAATCAGTATAAGATAGCCAATATCAAGCATCCCTGATTTTAATAGTTGCACAACATAAGAAAGATTCGTATTTTAGGTCACATGTCCATGTCTTAACGGAGGGATGTTTCCATTCTCCCACGTATTTGAAGGTGAGAAGGTTAGAGGATACTGGGGGCAGAGAACCTTCATGGCCCGTGTAAAGGACAACAGGCCCCCGGAGTGTGAAGGAGAATTGCTCTGTGGTATTAAGGCAGAGCAAAGAAAATGGCAGGAGAAAGGCCTCTAAAAGTGCACAAGTTAAAAGGAAGCAAGGTAGACATGGAGGAAACAAGGATGATTGAGCAGAGAGGAAATTAAACAAAAGAGGTGAGGGAGGCAAGCTAGTGGAGATAATATTAGAAACAGGTCAGTGAGCGCCATTTCCGTCTATATATCCCCCCTCCCACCCGGTCCCACTGGCCTTTTCACCGCAGGCAACTAACCACATTGCAGATCACAGTCCTATTCTTCCTTCTCTTGTCTCACCTTTCTCGCTCGTTCCCTTCCCTATCTCCTTTTTGCTCATAAACTTCCACCGGAGCATCTCATCTGACATTTTCTGCTGTGTTACCGACTTCCTCTGCCGCATGCAACCACGCGACTGTCTTCATTAGCATGCTTGCGTCTCAAAAACTGGGCACGCCCTTTGCGAACGGCACCCGTTTCTAGCCACATCCTGGGTCTGCAGTTCATTTTTGAATCAGAGGAAATTTTATGTGTTGTTAGGCATGATTTTTACGGAGACAAAACAATAGAACCTGAAACGACTCGGAGGCCTAGAAACCCAAGGATATTTGAATCAGGTGTTAAGCATGTGGACGTCTTGGTTTGGGATACCGGAGGACTCTAGGCTTGATCAGATAATCATGGTAATGCTGTGTGCTAATATTAATGCAATCAAGTGCAATAACAACCCATATTGTCCCGAGAGGAACTTATTGCAGTTGCAGAACTTTTGATGGAAAAGCCACAATTGTATGGTGGAAACCTAATCCAGATCAGGCTTTACTGTTCTCAGCCGTAGCCGGACCAATCTTCTCATTGATTCAGCTGGGATAGGCAATGGGACTTTCGTGATCATGAGAATCTGTGGAGCTTGGACGGAACTGTCAACTACCCTGAGTCATCTCGTTCTAGTCTTTATCCAGAACTCAGTTTTGCCATTCTGACGAATGCATCTGACAACGTCTGACTGACCAGCCGCTCACCCCAACCATCTCTTCTTGACTGATCCTTACATCCACCATCACATGGTGCAAAGCAAGCATGTTGTGATGTTCCTTTCCTCCTAAGTGCATGCCACCATGTTTTTGGGGACATTGTGAATGGGTGCTGGGCAGCCACTCAAATGCAATAAATGACAGGTTTGGATATTCTTCCAGTATGTGGCAGAATAAACATAAGGTTTCTTTGATGGCACATCTGCAAATGTCTACCTTGGAAGAGAAGCTAGGCCAGAAGCGGAGAAAGCTGTGATCTTTTAATCATGTCTGACACACTTACAACTAAAGCCTGAGGATCAATTATATAGAGTATATGCATGTGGTAGCTGCAGTGTGAAGGAGGGGGAATATCAAAAGCCTGGGAGTTGAAGAAAAAGGCGGACGATCAATTTAGCTGCAAGTCTAATTTTGTTGCCTATGTTTCCCAGAATCATTCCAAACACAGCTTACCAACAAGCCTCAAATCCCTGCCTTCATCTGCCATGTCCTTCCAAAAGTTCTAGAACATCATTTCTACTGTACTTGTAATCTCTTGAGACACATCTCTCTCCTGTTCAGCGCTGGACTTCTCCACTGATGGACGGACGTGTGAAAGACACACCACAAATAATGACAACACTGCAAAAAAAAAACCTTCTGGAAGTTGATAATGTTTGCTGCTTGAAAGTCCCTCTCTAATCAATCTTCAATCGTGTCCTTCTTTGGCTGCCACCAAATAACATCCCTGAAGCTGTGCAACCAGGAAACTCAAATTGTGGATTTGACAAACAATTAGGGGGAAACAGGAAATCGGTACACGCAAGTCGGTCATACGGTGAAACCTTGGTTAACATACGCCCCGGTTAGCATGCTTTATATTTTCGGGTTAGCATTTTGTGCCGTTATTAATAACTAAGCGGGTCCAGCTGTGATCTCATTGTATTTTTAGCACCAATGTCCCGGATGCTAAACATGCCCGTCTATGATGTCATCAGGGATTGATGGAGCTCTTTGCTAACTAGGACTGCGGTCAAAAAATCTGATATGTGTTTTTTATGTGGTTGTTCCCATTACCAGACAAACGCGTTATGGAGTATTGGAATGTGACCTGCATGTGCAGAAGCACGACATCCCTCACATTTCCGCGTGTTTACAGACCACCGTGGTGTGTGCTCTTGATTTCATGTCTGATTCGATAATGGATATACAGTGGGGTGACAAACTATTTGCCCCCTTCCTGACTTTTTATTCTTTTGCATGTTTGTCACACAAAATGTTTCTGATCATCAAACACATTTTAATATTAGTCAAAGATAACACAAGTAAACACAAAATGCAGTTTTTAAATGAATGTCTTTATTATTTAGGGAGGAAAAAATCTAAACCCACATAGCCCTGTGTGAAAAAGTAATTGACCCTGCACCTTATAACTGCTTGGGCACCCTTAGCAGCAATAACTGCAGTCAAACGTTTGCGATAACTTGCAACAAGCACTCTGGAGGAATTTTGGCCCACTCATATTTGCAGAATTGTTGTAATTCTGCTTTATTTGAGGGTTTTCTAGCATGAAGCGCCTTCTTAAGGTCATGCCACAGCATCTCAATGGGATTCAGGTCAGGACTTTGACTAGGCCACTCCAAAGTCTTCATTTTGTTTTTCTTCAGCCATTCAGAGGTGGATTTGCTGGTGTGTTTTGGGTCCTTGTCCTGCTGCAGCACCCAAGATGGCTTTAGCTTGAGTTGACCAACAGATGGCCGGACATTCTCCTTCAGGATTTTTTGCTAGACAGTAGAATTCATGCTTCCATCTATCACAGCAAGCCTTCCAGGTCTTAAAGCAGCAAAACAAGCCCAGACCATCAAACTACCACCACCATATTTTACTGTTGCTATAATGTTCTTTTTATGAAATGCTGTGTTACTTTTACGCCAGATGTAACGGGACACGGACCTTCCAAAAAGTTCAACTTTTGTCTCGTCAGTCCACAAGATATTTTTCCCAAAGTCTTGGCAGTCATCATTTTGTGTTCAATTAAGTTTTCTTTGACTAATAGTTAACTATTTTTTATGAGCACAAACATTTGAGTGTGACAAACATGAGGAGGGGGGCAAATAGTTTTTCACACCACTGTAAGTCAGGCTGGTATCGGCAATACAAATTCAATACTATGTGCAAATTTCCTGGTAAATTTGAACAGCAAAGTGTACAGGATTTAAAATCATAGCATAAAGAATACAACACATCTTAGTCATTTATTGATTTATTTTAAGCCGTTACGTACATAGAGGTAGTGGGGCGGTATACAAAATAGACAAGCTAATACACAACATCACAAACAAAAGACAAAATCATATACCTGAAGTACCAAAAGTATCAACATTTTGATTTCAGAATCGACTTTAGATTATGGAGAGCTGGTCTTCGGCATTTCAGTATCGCACAAAACTATCATGCTCTCCTTAACACGTTTGTGGCAATTTCAAGGATTTTGTGCAAAGGGGATCAATATTTTCTCAACCAAATAATTCCGTGTAGAAGATGAAGAAGAAAGATGGCAAGAATTTTGGTATGGAAGTTTGTGGACAACTTGTTGCTACGTTTCTTTCAATGTTCGTGGTGGAGGAGCGGTGAGACATTGCTGAGAGCTGCCTCACTGACACCTTATAAAAATCATTCCATCAAGAACTTTTGCCTCCATCGGTGAGTACATTTAAGTCTTGCATGAAAAACTACGTCTTTCCATGACCGTCTACCTTTAAAGTGTCGGTAAGCATGGCAGTACATGCCTTTCCATGATGTAAATGTCAGATATATGCCACCTGAGCGTTCATACTGCAGTCGCATCGCATACATATCAGACACATACCAATGAGACCTGAGTCGCATTTGACAAAAAATGGAATAATATCTGCTGCTCAGATACAGGTCGCATATGATCCAAAAAATTGGAATTCACCTGCAGTGTGAACATCACCTAAGAGTTATGCCCAGAGATCAAGTTGGACCTTTGAGGTTCCACTGCAATGTTACATGTTGTGCTGTGGACTTGTAGCCCAATTTTGACTTCGGATTCGACTTGACAATGTCATTAAGGACTTTCAACTTGATTTGGAGCTTTCACATGAATGACTCTGGACTCTGACTTTAGTCCGATTACTGAAAATGCTTGAGCGTAGGTGCTGAGTATACTATCTTTAGTAAAATGTCCACTCAAAGTATTCAACTAACGTGATGGTTATCATGTAATTACCAGCAAGACAACAGTATTCTGCTTTTGCATTGTTGAATGCATCTATGAAGGTCCGATCGGGTTTAAGAACATTGGATTACATAAATCCTGACTTAGTCTTGTCACACTGGTCTTATTTTATTTAAAACAATTAAAAACTGGGCCGAGTGGGTAGCATGTTGGCCTCACATTCAGGAGGTTCAGGGTTCAAATCTCCGCTGGGAATCTCTGTGTGGAGTTTGCATGTTCTCCCCGTGCGTGGGTGGGTTTTCTCCGGGTACTCCGGATCCTCCCACATTCCAAAAACATGCATGTTAGGTGAATTGGCGACTCTAAATTGTCCATTAGAGTGTGAATGGGTGTATGTCTCCCCTGCGATTGACTGGCGACCAGTCCTGGGTGTACCCCGCCTCCCGCCTGAAGTCAGCTGGGATGGCCTCCAGCATACCCGCGACCCTAATGAGGATAAGCGGCATAGAAAATGAATGAATGAATGAATGAATATATATACTGTATGTATATATATAGCATATATACAGTATATATTCATAGAATATATTACTTAAAATAAAATCTCATTTTGAATGCTATTTTGTAGTGGCGCACCGCCACGATTAATTACATGTAACAAAAACCCTGCATGTATCTGTATCAAACCAATACAGTGGTTGCAGTCTGATAGCACTACGCATGAATCGAACAATACTCTAACCAAGATGTAGCTAGATGACACCAGTCAGCTGGCATCAAAATCCCAGCGGGCGGAAGCAATCAGCGGCTTCTGTTGTGGCTGGCGACGGACGGCGTGCAAAGCTGTATTTTGCATCATTATTATCCAAATTACAGATAAACTACAGAGTCCTTGTTGCATTTGTTGCCGTAAGGTCCATGCAAAACCTTTGATTGCAACATGTGTGCCCTGAAATCCATTACAGGAAAGCATTTTTCCACACTTGCTGTCATTGTTGCTATTATTTGATGATGCATTTGAAGTTTTGTGTGTGTTGTGTGTTGCCATGGCTTTGGCTGCATTCTCACATGGAGAATTGGTTTGGTTATTTTATAATTGTAACGTTTAATTGCAAACGCTATGTAGTTTGATTGAGACCCCACTGAATCTACGAACAGTAGTACTGATGAATTACAGTATGTGTAATTATCAATTTTGCCATGTTGAATTGAATCGTGACTGATCGATTTATTTTAATGTTTTTGTCTCATTATTTTCACATGGAGCTGTTTTTGGATGTACTTTAAAATATGCACAGCAGAAAATCAGGCCGGTACCAGATACATTTACTTTTGAGTTCAAATGAATGTTGGTAATTTCAATAAAATAGAAGTTTAAAAAGAAATGATTCTAAAATATCACGCCATGACACTAAAGTATCAAAACGAACCAATCATGTATTTCTGCACTACTGCTTTCTGCATGGCAAGCTTCATGTGAGCTTATTGAAGATGCATATTGCACTTTCTTTGCTTGGTTTGTGGATGCACCGCAAGTGACGTGTACCCCGACCTTCCACTTTTCCTTACCGCCATTGTATCTGATAGGCAGCTCTTTCATAAAAGGTTATTTTATTTGCGTCAAGACCAACCTAGCCACCAAAGCATGTGTCATTAAAAAACAATATATGCCTTCATGTATTTTGCAGTGAGACACATGAGCCATTCAGCTTGTCCCTCGTTATCCCCCAAGGCTGAAATAAACTAGCACCACCAAAACTCATATTTTTTTTATTTGTTTAGACACCTCTTGTCTGATAAAACCTCTAATGTAGCCGCATCGAGCCTCACCATGGTGATCTATTGTGTGAGCAATGTATGAGTCACACAAACATAAACATTTGTGTACAATAAAGCTGTGAAAATAAAGCCCATAACTCAAATTAGTGTAAATTAAGGTGTATAAACATTCGAGGAAATAAATGATTTGTTCTCATACAAGCTGCACCGGTTTATAAGCCGCAATTGTCCACAACATTAAATGGCTGTGTGATGACCGGGCAGCTCTTTATTATACAGGAAACAATCATGAGCTTTCATGAAAATCACGGCAAGCTTGTCAATCCATTGGAACCTGTAGGAGGTCATTACTCAATATAACAGCCTGACTGACGGTGTCATTTTGCAAACAACACCAAACTAATCACACTGCAACTTAACACTCAAAAGGTATACCTGAGAAATATACAGACATTTACAGATACAAGTTTAAAATGGAAAAACAAACAAACAAAAACAAAACAACTATTTTAAGGTTATTTTAAAGACATTTTGTTTTGTTTGCAATACTCCCTCTGTTCACCAGAGTAATCCAGAGGAGGATGCACATCAGTCATTGCAGCGCCTCAAATATGCATTGGTCAGACGCAATATCTTATGGGAAAACGTAAAAAAAGTTGTTTTTTATTTATTTATTTTAAAGTCATATGGGTACATTGGTCTGTATATTTCTCAGATATTTCCCATTTTGAGTGTTACGTTGCTGTGTGGTGAGTTTAGTATTCTGTGCAAGATGACACCACGAGTCAGATGATTCCCAATGGGTTGATAAGCTGAATAGCTCGTGATTGGCTCCTGCGTAAGAAAGCGCTACCGTTTCCTCACTGACTTGCGAGCGGCATAGTATTTAAACAAATAGCAGACGTTCTAAAGTAAAGAATACGTCACGAGGTTAGAACTTAGCCACATATTAGCCGCAGGGTTCAAAGATTACAAAAAAAAGTAGCTGCAGTAATATTGTTGCGTTGGATTTTCAGTTAACTTGACCAACGATCAAGCTCACTGTTTAATTAAAGGAAAATGACATGCAATCAAGATCCTACTATTCTAAATACATGGGGGGGTGGTCACATGGGGGGTGGCGCGTTATTTTCCAAATATCTGCCCAAAGATAGCAACTTTAGTTTAGGGTCTTTTACTCGTAGAGAGATTTGGACCCTGGATTTCTCAGCGGCGACATTTGTATCACTGATCCTCGACCCAATAATAACATCTCCATCTTGGCGTTTGCAGGCGGCATCAAGAATGGAAACAAAGGCAAGGAGGGCACAGAAGAACACAAACTAAGGTCAAAGTAACACGGCACCGACTCCCATTGCCGAGCATTTTCCCCGCTAATATGCAGTCGTTGGTAAATGAAATGGACAAGTTCGGACTCCGCGTCGCCCACAGTACTCGCGAGGAACGCGAGGACACAATCCAACCAACCAGATCGGACTATGAAAATCTTCAGTCAAAGACAGACGTAGTCAGCATACCGAGAGATATCTGACAACAGAAATGCAAAGAAAAACGAAGACTGCTCGCTTAATTACAGTGTCTTTTGTGTGTCAGTGTTGGCTGCGGTAGAAAGCGTCCACCTACGCCGTGCTTGTGACATGAAAAGCATCTACAGAAAAGAGCAGGAGTGATGGGGGAGTAAAAGAAGGTGCAGGGAGGAGTGTGCGGCAAAGAGGGATCTCTACAAGGCGCATTGAGTCGAGGGGGTTAAAATGAATCATTTCCCCCCCTATTCTCTTTATGGTCCTACAGGTGTCACGGGGACCTCCTCACCTTTCATTAGATCACTTCAAAACAGTCGATCATTGCAGCACGCAGACACACACACATACACAGATGTTGCTCTTTAGCAGGATTTAATCCTTAATCCCTCCCTCTCTCTTAACGCTTGTTTTCCAACTGTAATACCGTACCATGGTCGGGAATTTATTGCCCAATATCCACGGTAGATATCGTGGATAATCCTGGTGGAAGGAGTGCAGGAGGGAGGAAGGGTATTGAAGATGGAAGAGGAGGGGCTGAGCGCAGCCAGCAGCATCAGTAGAAAACAGGGTGCGGAGGTAAGGGGTGGGGAGGGGATATTTGGCGACTGATGCCTTGCTAATGCTCCGACAATCCGCCTTGGCGTCGCAGCATTTTGCATCCATGTCACATTAAAGTGTCATTTTGAAGCTATTAATATACGGTGCCTGTCCCCTGTGGGATTAAAATGAGATAAAGCATAAACCACGATGAGACAAATGCAGAAGCTTTCTGCTTGTTGCAGACAAATAGCTCGCGTGAGCAAGCTTTGTCGGTAAAGAGAAACAAGGAAAAAATGTCAATGCTGCCCGGCAACAAGAGCGCATTCCTCCTTCTGCTCCCCAAATGCTGTTCAACTTCTACAGATGCACAATGTGGAGCACGCTGTGCCAGCGTGTCATGGGAAACAGTTGTCTCGTGTGGTCGAAACAGTGCAGGAGATCACAGGCATTACACTGCCAGACCCTCAAACGTAAAGCCAAGAGCATAAGCAGAGACGCAACACACCTGGGGCACAACCTGTTCCCACCTCTGGACTTCTTCCTCTTCAATTTGGTATGGGATTTAGTATTTGACCCCATTGGAAGTTTAACTTTAAGCCTTTTACTGTAAACTCATGGATGGGAGAATCAGGATAAAAGGTATTGTAGCGACACTAAACTTTGGCTGATGTGCATGTTTGCTTTGCTGTTTTTAGTTAAATATCCTCAATATTGCCGGGCAAGAGTGTCTGTTATTTTTGGTAATCTGCTGCAAAAAACACTAGTCAACTATCCTGTATATGACAGGAGCGCTCTGCCGTTTTTTTGCACGTTCTGCAAAAAAGTTAGTCAAAGATCCTTAATATTGCGGGGCAAGAGTTCTCTGCTGTTTTTGTAAATCTGCTTTAAAAAAAAGCGCTAGTAAACGATCCTGTATTCGACAGGAGAGCGCTGCTGTTTTTATCTACCTACTGGAAAAATATTAGTCAAAGATTGTCAGTATTACAAGGCAAGAGTGTTCTGCTATTTTTGGTAATCTGCCGCAAAAAACACTAGTCAACAATCTTGTATATGACAGGGGCGCTCTGCCGTTTTTATGCACGTTCTGCAAAATTGTTAGTCAAAGATCCTCAATATTGCGGGGCAAGAGTTCTCTGCTGTTTTTGTGAACCTGCTTTCGAAAAAAGCTCTAGTCAACGATCCTGTAAATGACAGAAGAGTGCTGCTGTTTTTATCTACCTACTGCAAAAATATTAGTCAAAGATACTCATTATTACAGGGCAAGAGTGTTCTGCTATTTTTGGTAATCTGCTGCAAAAAAACACTAGTCAACAATCCTGTATATGACAGGAGCGCGCTGCCGTTTTTATGCACGTTCTGCAAAAACGTTAGTCAAAGATCCTCAATATTGCGGGGCAAGAGTTCTCTGCTGTTTTTGTGAATCTGCTAAAAAAAAAAAAACGCTAGTCGGTTACCGACAGTCCCACCTGGGCTGCCACTTCAGCTAAACAAGCCACAACCTCAAATACCTGGGCTGCCATTACAACGGGGCTGGCCGCCACCAGGGCTACCAAGGCTACAGTCTGGCCTACAACTACAGCTGCCTGGGCTTCTACTGCAGCTGATCAGATTACCATCATGGCTACCTGGGATACAGCCTTGCCTGCAACTGCATCCACCTTGGCTACCGCTGAGGCTACCTGGGATACAGCCCGGCATGCAACTGCAGAGGTCGGGGCTGCCACTGCAGCTGATCAGATTACCACCTTGGCTACCAGAGCTACAGCCTGGCCTACAACCGCAGCGGCCTGAACAACCACAATGGCAGTAGCCACATTAAATATTCCACAGGTAACTTCAAATTCCGATTTAGGACAGCGCAATTCATTGGCCCAAGTACTGGGAACAAATAATAATTTCTGTAATCAAATTAAAGGGAATGAATCCAGCTACTCTTAACCTTGCTAAAATGATTTGGGATGCACGATCATAGGGGAATTTTAATGGGTCATATCAACATACGCAGTATTGTTAATAAAACAGAACAAATGGAACATCTTTTGATTGACTCTAATATTGATATACTGGGAGAAAGCTGGTTGACTCGCTCATCGCCAACAGCAGCTATTCATTTCCCAGGATTCAACGTATACAGAAGAGGTAGAGAAAGGGGGCAGTTTTAGTTGATTTCAAGGATATTTTCAAATGTCAACTGACTGTCAATGTTGAATGTATTGGTCTGAATGCAATATTGTCCCCAGCAATGTCATTCGGTGTGACTTGGATGCATCGACCTCCCTCAGCTAAGGTTCAACTTTATGATCAACTCCAGGTAATTCTGAAACTTTGTAAACCGTACAACTTAACACGGGCTATCAAAGGGCCGACAAGACTGACTAATACATAAAAAACAACAATTCATTTGATATTCACCAACAAACCTGATAGGATATCTTTAATCTTCTACCAGGTCCCTCTGACCACAATGTTATTTTGTGTTCAAGAAAAATAAAGACTTTTTAAAGACAGGTAGTACAATTGATCGCCATTTTATTTTTTTTACATGACTCAGAAGCAAAGTTGTCAAACAGATCGTTAAACCTTATGCAAAGTTCTTTCTTGAGACAATAGAAGGGACAAAAGGTAATGGAAATCAGATATGGAAAAATAAACAAAATAGACGTGTCAATTATAAAGTTTCGTAAACATGGTACATTGCTTGAGTGTAGATGTTGTCAATGGCTTTAATACATTTTTTATCATCTCTGTGGATGAACTGACTGACAGCTCACTTTAATGCTCCAGACATTCCGTGCAAACCGCTGGCTCATACAATGCCAATATTTAACATGCAAAATAATTTGTACATGTTACATCCCTACTACCTCAGAGGTTTTAAAAACCATTTCATTTTTTAAAGGTTCAAAAGCAAAAGATGCATTTGGTCTCCCGACTAATTTCTATAAGACTCATAAAGAGGAGCTGGCAAGTCCAATTGCACATCTAATAAATGTATCGATCAACCGCGGTAAAGTGACACTGACATGGAAGACTGCAAGAATGACCCAGGTCTTTAAGGCTGGAGATATGACGAAAACAGGGCAATAAGTATTTTACCAGTTATATCTAAAGCAGCAGAAGTGGATTACCGCGCACCTAAATTCTGAACCAATTACTTCACCCAATGCAATTTGGTTTTTGTAAATATCACTCAACAGAAACAACAACCAGTTACTTTCTTAAGAATGTGAAAAGCCTCTTAGGTCTGGGTGGGTTTGTGGGTGCTAGGTTTTTTTTAGACTTAAAAACGGGCTTTTGATCTGATACATCCTGGTGTGCTCCTTTCAAAATTAAGTCATTTTAATTTTTCAGGGGGCCGCACGGTGGCTGAGTGGTTAGCACATTGGCCGCACAGTCAGGAGATCTGGAAGACTTGGGTTCAAATCTCCGTTGGGCATCTCTGTGTGGAGTTTGCATGTTCTCCCCGTGCGTGTGTGGGTTTTCTCCGGGTACTCCGCTTTCCTCCCACATTCCAAAAACATGCATGTTAGGTTAATTGGTAACTCTAAATTGTCCATAGGTATGAATGTGAGTGTGAATGTTTGTATGTCTTTGTTTGTCTATATGTGCCCTGTGATTGACTGGCGACCAGTCCGGGGTGTACCCCGCCTCTCGCCCAAAGTCTGCTGGGATAGGCTTTAGCATCCCCGTGACCCTAATGAGGATAAGCGGTATAGAAAATGAATGAATGAATGAATAATTTTTCAGGAAGAGCACATGACTGGATGCAATCATGTCTAGCAGATAGAAAGCTAGCTGTACAGATTGAACATTTTCAGTCAACTTATCTTATTTGCAAGGCTGGGGATCCACAAGGCTCAATACCAGGCCCAATTCCTATTTGTCTTTATGTCAATGTCAATGTGTTCAACTGCCAAAATACAATTATATGCAGATGATACTGTGTTGTATCCCATTGCAAAAACTAAGCATGAAGCTGCTGCAATACGTTCAGGTTCCATGGTGCCAGTTTCAAAATGGCTCCAAAATTCTTGTTTATATCTTAATACTAAGAAAACTGTTTGTTTTTCTCAAGACAGACGGTTGTTGGCCAGCAAGCATCTGTTTTAGTTATTGGTGAACGGTCAGATGTGGTGGACCAGTTTAAGTATCTCAGCGTGGTCTTTGATTCACACCTAACATTTAAGCAACATGTTAAAAAAATCTAAACTGCAATCAAATTTAACTTGCCGAATTTTAATTATGTAAGACCTTTTCTGACTTCTGAATCAGCAAAAGTGTTGATGCATGCAATGATTCTTACTCATATAACCTTTTGCTACACAACTTGGTCCCAGGCAACGGAGAACACACTAAAACCTATATATATATAAATCTACATATATCATTTGTTCTTGAATGTCTGCATTGTTTTAAAGTTTTGAATGGACTTGCCCTCCACCACTACAGGTTTTTATACAGAAACATTGGACAAAATTTAGCCAAATGGTTGTTTCCGTCATGGGAAGCACTGCCAGTTAGTGTGAGAAACTGTGACAATTATCCGCCCTTCAAGAAAACACTAAAATGTTGGTTAAAGGCAAAACAGTCCCGTGTTCCTGGGTAATGTCCATCTTAAACTATTTATTTATGCTTACTGTAACTGGACTTGTAAGTTCTCCCAGTGTAATGTTGCCGGTAAATGCATTGTACATTTGTTTTATCCTTCTTTTTATGGTGTTTTCTGTGTATGTCATTTGTAAATGTGTTTTATGGTGCCTGCCTCAGGACAACAGATTCTTTTAGCTATTGCATATTTACTGTGATGCTTTTGCTCATATGTTAATATGCAATGTCCTAATCAAATAAACAAACAAATGCAGAGTCTCAAGCATCGAGGGGAACATCTGAAATTTGCGAAGATACTGACGTTTAAAAAAAAAAACGGACTTATTTTAGTTTCTGTAGCTTTAGTTTGTCTTCTTGTTGCTGCAAAAATTGCCTCCTCCCTCTGGCTACGTCTCCACTTGTGAATTTAATGTTGCTAGAAATGGCGCTATGAAACTCCTAAAAAACAAGCTTGCTCTGCTGATAGCTCCATCATAAATACCAGTTAATGCGACGTGATAGTCCACTGCATTTTTTTTCCCTCTTTAAAACATATTTTTTCATTGCTGCGACTTATAGGCAAGAAAATACAGTATGGAGGGGTCCGGGAGGCATCCTGACTAGCTGCCCGAGTCACCTCAATTGGCTCCTCCCAATGTTAAGGAGTAGCTCGGATATCTTAATTACCTTGAAATACTGATCATAATTCATCGGTTAATTAATTTAATAGTCATCCCGGCTCAAAAATTTGTATTTTGCATGTTCCCTTTTTGACCAAGTTTCACATGAGCGCTGATAAATGGATACGTAATATTTTTTAATGATGGAATCGTTCCATTTTAATGGGATCCTCTGAACCTCACTTTTTTTTGTCCACCCACAAGGCTACGGTTTGCGAAGTCTGCATTTTCATTTAATACCGGGAAGGAGAAAGTCCTGACAAAGCAGCATCCAAAATACAAAAATACGTACCACCCATGATAAAACCGCATTTTCTCTGATCGTAGCGCAGGGTTAAAGTGGCTGGCGACACCCCACCAAGCCCAACCCAGCTAATCTCCTATTTGTAGGTATCGGGGTGGGTTGTGGGAAGTGGCTCTTTTAGCATTTTCTCTTTAAGTTGCTGGTGTGCTTGTCTGGTAATGGACTTGTTTGTCTTCCCTTTTGAAACGGCTGGTCTGCTTACCTAGAAGATGAACTATTAGGCTTTTGGGGTTAACGCAGATGCTTGCCGTGCAACCCTCAACGGTTGCCGGTGACATCTATTTCACATCAGTCTAGATGCAAAGGTTTATAGTTATTGTAAAGTCACGTATGCTTCCATAAAATATATACAGTCGTATTGTATTTTCAAGGTCCACGCCAAACTGCGGGCATAGAAACTCATTGTCATGCATTTCAAAGGTCTGAGTTGGGCCAGACTGAATGAGTCAGTGATTTCATTGGCTTCCACCGGTTTGAGTGTTTATGGGATTAGGGCCCCGCAAAATGTTCCCACTAGCTCCCTCCGGAAAAACAAAAAACAAATTATCCCTGACACCGACTTCATTGAGCCCAATAAATTTTCTTGGCGCATCTGTCACAAAAGTCTCGTGTAGCCATGCCTCCAAACAAACCGCAAGTCTGCCGTTTTATTTAATTGGTCCAGGGGTGTCTACATTTTTTCCACCAAAGATGTCTCAAAGGATCATATGACGTACGTTACATTTTTTAAACCAACCCATTTCGATGTGCAGAGCCATTTTTTTTTTTTAAATATATTTTTAAAAAATCAGCCTGCATCCCAGCTTAGTGTTTTTTTTTACGTCTTCTCCTTATGTTAGACTTTTTTAAACTTTACTCACCACATTCTTCTTGTACATTTTTTTAATATATTTATTTTATTTTCATGATATTTTGACTTTATTATTGTAATATTATAACTTTTTTCCAACCTAATTTTTCAAAAATCTCGCAATTCTTTGTTTTGTTTATCATAATACTGCTTTAAACCATTTTAAGGTTTTTTATTATTTTGTTCTTAATATCTTGTAATATTTCATTTTTATCCTTTTAAAATGTTTTTTAGTTTTTTGCTGTTGTTTTTGCTGTAAATGTCCCCCAGCTTGCCGTTTGGACACCCGTGGGGTAGTCAGTCTTAAGCAGGACAAAGACTGTATGACTTTAAACCGTGAATTTCTTTTCACGCGGTGTGACTAGCTCGCCTGTGACAAAAAATCACCCCTAACAATTGAAGCGCTCACATAATACTGGCCAACTGAGAACTGCTCATTCCTGTCCTGTTGGGATCATTGCTGTTCCACTTGGAGGATGTCAAATCCACAAGAAGAAGACCGCAGGAATCGCTACTGCTAAAGACAATGCTGGTAACAAGGAAACAACAAAAGGGTGATCGGAGGGTGTGTTCCAACTATGGGGGGATCACATTCCTCCAGCACCCTGAAAGTCTACTCCAGGGTGCTGGAGAAAAGGGTACGACCGTTAGTCGTACCTCGGTTACAGGAGTTGCAATGTGGCTTCCCCCCCGGTCGCGGAACACTGGACATTCCTTGTACAATCGAAGCAGGAGTCTGGTTTACATTGCCAGCAATAAGTCGAGCCTGCTTCTGGTGAATGTTGGAGCCTACGCCAAGGCTGCCTTTTTTATTCACAACCTTCATGGACAGAATTTCAAGGCGCAGTCAAGGCGTTGAAGGAGTCCATCTTGGTGACCATAGGATCTCGTCTCGACGATGTGGTCCTTATGGCTAATCAGGCTGTGACCTTTCAGCGTTTACTGGAGCGGTTTGCAGATGAGTGTGAAGCTTCTGGAATGAGCCTCAGCACCTCCAAATCTGAGGCCATGGTTCTCGGAAACGGGTGGATTGTACCCTCCGGGTTGGGAGTGAGGTCTTGCCCCAGGTGAAGTATCGTTGGGGTTTGTTTACGAGTGAGGGATGGTTGTAGTGTGAGGTCGACAGACCGTCGTGAAGAGAGAGCTGAGCCGGACGGCAAAGCTCTCTGTTTACCGATCAATCTATGTTCCCACCCTCACCTATGGTCATGAGTTATGGATCATGACCGAAAGAACGATATTGTGGATATGAGCGGTAAAATTAGTTTCCTCCAGAGGGTGGCTGGACTCACCCTAAGAGATAGGGTGAGGAGCTCAGAGTAGAGCCGCTGCTCCTTCACATCGAGAGGAGCCAGTTGAGGTGGGCACCTCCCTGGTGAGGTGTATCGGGCATGCCCAGCATGGAGAAGGCCCCGGGGAAGATCTAGGACACGCTGGAGGGACTATGTCTCACAGCTGGCCTGGGAACACCTTGGTGTCCTCCCAGTGGAGCTAGAAGAGGTCGCCGGAAACGGGGAATCCTGGACTTCTCTACTGAAACTGCTGCCCCCCGCGACCGGGACCCCGATAAGCGGAGGAAAATGGAATGGAATGGAAGGAAACAAAAAGATTCCCTTATCAATAAGAATTCGGATTAATTATTAATTAGTCTCTGAATTGTATGGATTACAGTGCTGAGAAGGTGTTTGAATGTTATTTCTAACAGTTTGATTCCTGTCACGTTTTACTTTAAAATGGCAGGAAAAAAACACCATGATACATTAGAAAACAAAAATTAGACATTTATTTGTAATATTAGGGCTTTATTCCCTCAATATGTTAATTATATTCCCATCTAAATTTTTCCTCAGCCTAATATTGCAAAAATACGATTTTATAGTGCTTTGTTTGCTTCTCGTGCCCTGCAATTGACTGGCGACCAGTCCAGGGTGTACCCCGCCTCTCGCCCAAAGCCAGCTGGGATAGGCTCCAGCATACCCGCGACCTTAATGTGGATAAGCGGTATAGAAAATGAATGATTGAATGAATATATGCTTCTCATAATATAACAACATTTAAAAAACTAAAAATGAACTCAATGCTTTGAAAATTACATTGTTTTTTGCTCATAACATAACAAGTGTATTCTCGTAAAATTGTGACGTTTTTTCTCTTAATACTTTACTTTTTACTCATAAAATTACAGCAGTTTTTTTCCATTTCTGCTTTTTTTATTTTCCATTTTTTCAACTTTTCTCGTAATTAGGTTTATGCTCCTAATATTATAACCTTTTCCCCAGCCTAATTTTCCAAAAATTCTAACTTTTTTCTTTTAATGTTTTGACTTTATTTTTGTAAAATTTCTGCAGATTTTTCCACTTTTGCTGTTTTCTTTTTGTTAAATTGTGTTTTTGGAATGTGCCGCAGGCCAATGAATCACTTGGACTGCACTTTGAACACCCCTGTTATGAAGCAAGATACTGTATGTTGCATATATAAAAAAATAATAATAATTAGAAATGTTTAAATGTGGGTATAGTACGATGCATCTTTGCTTTCATTTTAGCTGAAACTCTTCTATCACACCTGACACTTTTCTCCACTCATTCCAGCCTGCCTGCACACGCTTCTTCACCTCTTTTTCACACTCTCCATTGCTCAATTGCTCTTCGAATTAATTCAGAACAACGAATGAAAAACTGGGCAAACACTCCAGTGGAGGTTTATACTTCAAGATTGCTGATTCGCTCATTTCCCTGTCAATTAAACAGGCATTCCGCCTCAGCAGAAGGCAGAAGTTGAGCCTCCGGCCTAGCCCACTGCCCCATAGACCCCACAGATGCTCAGAGTCTATTCTCACCGTAACAAGGGACAGACAAAGTGCGTTCCTTGTCACCTCAATACAGGGCGCATACTTTTATCTCCCCGCACATGCCCGAGTAGATGAAACATTTACTCGCAACGTCTCTGTTATAGTTGGAAAATGCAACTTTTTAATTGCTGTCTGGAACCATGTAATGGGATGTCTGTTTGGACGTAGTGCTACAATATCCTCAACAAAGTGTAACGTCCGTGCTTGTGGTCAAAGAAGAGATTGTTGTCGATATTTTACTGCTTTATTAAGCGGTAAAACACGACACGATGTCAACACACTGGATGGATGTAGTTACCGATAGGTCTATGTCAGATAGCGTGACCAAAGCCGACTGTCTACCAGCTGTATCTCTATCTCTTGCTCTTCTTGGCCTTCATCTTATTTCTTCCCACAACTGGCTCATACCAGCTAAGACCAATGCGTGACACATAGAACATGCGTCAGGATGGCCTCCCATGGTGTGGCTAAGCTAGGTAAAAAGAGGACCTTGGAAATCGGAAGTGCCTTGGACTTGCTCCTGAACTTGTGTAAAAGACCGGTGGCCACAGCTGTCAATTAGTCCTAAATTGTTCAAATGCTTTCTGGGCCTTTTTTGGAAGCGTTAAAATAACGAACAAAAAGCGCCAAAAACGCACACATTCATACAACCTGAGGTGCCTTACCCTAATCCCTAACCCTGAGTTGCCTAACCATAACCCTAACCCCTAACCCTGAGTTGCCTAACCCCTAACCCTGAGTTGCCTAACCCTAACCCCTAACCCTGAGTTGCCTAACCATAACCCTAACCCCTAACCCTGAGTTGCCTAACCCTAACCCCTAACTCTGAGTTGCCTAACCCTAACCCTGAGTTGCCTAACCTAAACCTAACCCTGAGTTGCCTAACCTAAACCTAACCCTAACCCCTAACCCTGAGTTGCCTAAACCTAACCCTGAGTTGCCTAACCTAAACCTAACCCTAACCCTGAGTTGCCTAACCCCTAACCCTGAGTTGCCTAACCTAAACCTAACCGTAATCCTAACCCTAACACATGCTGGGTTTTTCGCCAATTTAGCCGTTGTTTTGGGTAGCCGCTGTGACGTGTTTAATTCGGAAAAAGCGGGTTCTTTTTTTAGATGTCTATTGGGGAAATAATTCCCCCCACAAACGTTCCTTCTCTTCAAGATGACAGCATTATATCAGTTCTCGCACGATCACGCGTTTAACAGAACGTTCCATTTTTGTTGGCTAAATCTGTCCGAGGTTCCCTAAAAGGGCTCTGAGATTTGGCTGTGCGAGATCACTGTCGGGCCGACCGAATTTTAGGTTGAAGGCGACCAGTTGTTCCTTATACCGCCTGTACACTACACGACTTACAGCAAATTAATCCTTTCGACTCGACAGAGATGAAATTGCTGAGGATGTTTGTTGAACACTTGCTTCATTTAATGACTTGAATGAATCAATGCCTTTGAAGCACACGTCCACATTAAAGACATGAGAAATAATGTCTACTGATATTCCAACAACAATCTCCGCCCTGACCTTTTCTTGATCACAGAGCATGCACCAGGCGCAGGAACGTGAGTCGGCGCAGGAGATCGGCCCCTGTTTTGAAAGATGCCAGCGTGGATGGTTGTGATTGAGACATCGCCAGTTCCTGCTCCTAGCGAGGAAGCGGCTCGCAGCCCAATTAACTGATAAATGCTGCCCCACAGGGAGCTGGCAGATAGACGGATCAATGGTGCCACGGTGAGCTGAGCAGTATGATTTCTACAAGAAATGCACAAAGCATCCAGTATTTACCCTCGGTCGTAATGATTTGTCATCTCACTAAGTTGTTACGAATGATTATGTCCTAAGTCCTAAGTGTGTCCGTTTTTCCTGAACATATGCATTAAAAAAAAATCATATTCAAAAGCAGTTCCTCGCTCTTTCGTGGATGACTACGGCCTATTATTAGTCAAAAATATTGAAAGACAAGTCACATGTAGTAATCTGGTCACTGCTAGGTGTCAGTAATATTGCACTGGGGAGCCAGCCTTGAATGAACAGTCCGATGTGACTCACTGAAAAAAGTTCTCCTCTCATTCCATGTGGCAGTGGTCATTTTTGCCTTCCTACTTTGTCCTTCTTTCCTACTCATTTTCTAACCCCTTCTTAAGTTCTCTAGTCTTTAAAGAGGTGGCCACCTTGTGTCACTCCCGAAACCCTGTAACCTGCGCATGAGCGGTGCGCAATATGGTGTAACCCAGGGGCAGGGAACCTACGCCTCAGGAGCCAGATGCGACTCTTATGATGACTATGATTTTTATAATATTTATTTATTTTATTTCTGTTTTTTTTTAATAAATATATGTAACATATAACAACAGGGGTGTTAAAAGTGCGATCTGAGTGATTTATTGGCCCGCAGCACAATATAAAAATACAATTTAACAAAAAACTTTACAGAAACAGCAAAAATTTAAAAATGAGCAGTAATTTTACTAACAATAAAGTCCAAATATTAGAAGAAAAATTTGGGGGGGCAAATTAGGTTGTGGAAAAGGTCTAAGTATTAAGAGAATGAAGTCAAAATATTACAGGAATAAAATCATAATTACGAGAAAAGTTTTAAAAAAATGGTAAAATAAAAAAAACAGCAAAAGTTGGAAAAAATTTGGTAATTTTCCAAGTAGAAAGGCAAAAATATATTTAAAAAAAGTCACCATTTTAAGAGAGTAAAATTTTACTAATACTAATCATTTTAGTAACACAGTTCATTTTTATTTTTTAAATGTCGCAATATTAAGAAACAAACAAAACAATATAAAGTTGTAATTTTTGGAATATTAGGTTGGGGAAAAAATGATATTGTAATAAAGTTAAATATTATGGGAATAAAGTCATAATATTCCAGTGACATTTGGCGTGTTATGTTTTTTTCTGGCATTTTAAAGTATAACGTATCCCAGTGTGAAAAATAACATTCAAAATATAAAACCTTTTCAACACTTTCATCCATCCAATTCAGAGACTTATGTTTTAAAATTGTTGGCACACTTTTATTTGGGTGTAATAATTGAAACTGTATATTCCATTTATGATTAAGGAATCCTACTTTCCGGTCGAGTGTGGAACTAATTAACCGCGATAAACGAAGGATTACGACATTAAAGGCCGATGCCTTATATTCTGCATACTTACAATCCAAAGGCGGAGTGTGAAAATAATTCCAGAGCACCGACTCGGCGGAAAATACCGAGAAACGTATGAAAACATAAGAACCTAAAGATCTCCCTATTGACAAACGCTGCACCGGCGGCTCCGAGAGTGGACGCATGCTGTAAGTGTCCTCCTTCATGGCCCACAGCTTCCGCCTGCGCACAGGATCACAAGGTGCACCACTTTGGAAGCAACCCTTTGTGAGACCATGACTCTCGGGATACCAGAAAAATGGGAGAAAGCAGAGGATGGATAAGGACACTGAACAAAAGTTTTCTCTCCCATGGGTGAAAAGAGAGACGACGGGTGACCTCTGCATTCAAGTGACAAAAACATTAAAGTGAATAGGCACTTACTTTCTGCTGTATTCAACAAAACGTGGCCACTCGAGCTGCAGATATTCCAATTACTAGCTCTCATCGCGATGAAACCTTCGCTAATGTTCCACAGATTGCCATCTATCGTTAGTCATCCTTGAAAACTTTTATATTCCCACTGAGAAGCAGCAGACTAATTAGTTAAGAAATTTGGATAATTGCCTTGACTCAAACTGCGGCACGCGCGAGAAAGATGACCACAGATGAGATAAAACACAATGGCGCTCATAAACAATAATAATGGGCTTTCCCGGGCTCCCTGAAGACAAAACAAAAGGGGAAATAATTGAGATGTGCTAAAACGCTGCTGCCTTTGTCTCTAATGACCTCAGCTAAACTGATGGTCTTGCTGAGTTGGTTTCACTGGGGAACCGGGAGAGAGAAGACACTTTCCTTGGAATAGTAAAGAACTGTTCCCCCCCCCAGATATTGGCACCCTCCCGCAACGATTAACAATATCAGTTCATTAAAGAGTTCCTCGTTTGAACAACCCGCCGCAGTGAAATGGCGGCATTTGATTGAGATAGACGCTGCTCTCAGGGCCCAGCATCGTGATAACGGCACCGGTGCTGACATAAACGGTAGTAACCGGACCGCTGTCGGCGCCTCGTTTGGGTTAAGCGACTCGGCCGCCGTAATGGTGAAGGTGATATTTGAAGGTGGTATTGTGAACATCTTGAAAGTAGTGTAGCATCCGGACACCTGCACACAGACCTTTTTAAACCTTAACACGCCAACGGCAGTGCTCAGTTCATAACACTTCCACCCTGTGTTCTCTATTGCTGATGGTTTTGCTTGAGAACCTGCGGATTTCATACTTTTTTTTCAAACATTGTGTGTTTACATTGAGTGTGGTGGACATATAATGTGTATATTTACATCAGTGAAGCGGTTATACAATATAAATATATATAATATGTATAATACAAGAAGACACACAACAGGACAAGGAAAAAGGAAGGGAAGGTTGTGTGCATACTGTACATCCTAGCGATAAATGATAGTAGTCACGATTGCTATGCAGGGCTATATTAATAAGCGGAATATATTCATATATATGTGCAGTATATGGACTGTATATGTATACACAGTTCCCAACAGAGTTCCTTGTTGTTGTTTCTGGACAATAGCAATTCCTGCGGTGGTTATTGTCTCATCAGTGCAACACAATGTAACATTCCTGACACGGAAAGACTAGCAGAGAATACTACATATTAAAACATGTCTTTCCGTGCATTTGCTGAATTGCTTATATTTGTATTTTAGTTCATTGTTATGCTTGAAAATAATAAAAAAAGATATGTCAGATCTCCTTAAGTATGTATTTTTTGACAATTCAACCACAAAACAGTGACAATTAATTCATATATATATATATTATTTTATTATTATTTTTATTTTTTTATATTGTATGTGTAAAAAAAAAAAAACAACTATTCAATAATAATAAATAATCCATTCCATTCCATTCCATTTTCTTCCGCTTATCCAGGTCCGGGTCGCGGGGGCAGCAGCTTCAGTAAGGAAGTCCAGACTTCCCGGTCCCCAGCGACCTCTTCCAGCTCCATCGGGAGGACACCAAGGCGTTCCCAGGCCAGCTGTGAGACATAGTTCTTCCAGCGTGTCCTAGGTCTTCCCCGAGGTCATCTCCCGACTGGGCATGACCAAAACACCTGACCAGGGAGGGGCCCGGGAGGCATCCGGACTAGATGCTCCTCTCCATGTGAAGGAGCAGCGGCTCTACTCTGAGCTCCTCCCGGATGGCCGAGCTCCTCACCCTATCTCTTAGGGTGAGTCCAGCCACCCTACGAAGGAAACTCAATTCCGCCCATTGTATCCGTAATCTCGTTCTTTCGGTCATGACCCGTAACTCATGACCATAGGTGAGGGTGGGAACGTAGAGGGATCGGTAAACAGAGAGCTTTGCCTTCCGGGTCATCTCTCTCTTCACCACGACGGTCCGGTACAGCGACCGCATTACTGCAGATGCTGCACCGATCCGTCTGTCGATCTCTCGCTCCAACCTTCCCTCACTCGTGAACAAGAACCCAAGATACTTGAACTCCTCCACCTAAGCAAGACCTCACTCCCAACCCGGAGGGTACAGTTCACCCGTTTCCGACTGAGAACCATGGCCTCGGATTTGGAGGTGCTGAGTCTCATCCCGGAAGCTTCACACTCAGCTGCAAACCGCTCCAGTAAACGCTGAAGGTCACAGCCTGATGAGGCCATAAGGACCACATCGTCTGCAAATAGCAGAGACGAGATCCTAAGGTCACCAAGCTGGACTCCCTCAACGCCTTGACTGCGCCTAGAATTTCTGTCCATGAAGATTATGAACAGAATCGGTGACAAAGGGCAGCCTTGGCGGAGGCCAACGTTCACCGGAAACAAGCTCGACTTACTGCTGGCAATGCGAACCAGGCTCCTGCTTCGATTGTACAAGGACCGAATGGCACGTAGAAGCGGACCATCAATCCCGTACTCCCAGAGCACCCCCCACAGGACACCACGAGGGACACGGTCGAATGCCTTTTCCAAGTCTACAAAGCACATGTAGACCGGTTGGGCAAACTCCCACATACCCTCCAGTACCCTTGCAAGGGTGTAGAGCTGGTCCAGTGTTCCGCGACCGGGACGAAAACCACATTGCAGCTTCTGTAGCCGAGGTTCGACTAACGGTCGTGCCCTTCTCTCCAGCACCCTGGAGTAGACTTTCCCAGGGGGGCTGAGGATGTATAATTAATACATATATAAAAATAAAAAAGAAGGGAAAAGGAAATGGGGGAAATAAAAATTAAGTTGATTACACACAAATAAATGTATTAATTTAAAAAATTTATACAAATATTTATATTATGTATTTGTATTGACTGAGAGGCTGATAGTATTTGCCATTCACTCCCTGCTGGATGACTTATTAATTAGAAATGTATTTTTATTATGGAAGCATTTAAATTACTATTTTGTTCAACATGCATGTCACAAAATTCCAAAAAAAAAACAATACACCATTTTGCTTTGCTTTTTTAAAGTACCTTTCCCAGCATCAATCCAACCTGGCGCTGTTTAAAAATGACAGATTTGGCACAAATTGGGATCAAATGTAAGCAATACCCAAACCTGATTGTGATGCAGCATCATCACGAAAGCGGCCAAATCGTCCTCCAGCGTAGCTCCGTGCACTTTAAGGTCCGGTACTTGCATTTCCAAACACGTCACAGCGGCGCAGCTTCATTTAAAAGATGTAATTCGGCACCACTACAGAAACACCGCCAAGCATCTGGTGAATTACTGCTAAATTCCTGCATTGAGTCTACTTTGCTCTGAAAGTCTGATTTCAAGTTCAACTGGTAAGTGGGCAGATAGATACTTTATTCATCTCCCAAAGAAGTTTGGGTACAAAATGAGGTAGTAAAAGAGAAAATAGACCCTCGCCTGAGTGAGCTTTTGTGTAATAATGGCATAATGTAGCACACGCGCATATTCACTTGCTGCTGACATTCAGACAATAGCTGGTGGTTTTCCTAAAGTGCATGAAAAAGTGCTCACAGTAACCGAGGAGCAGCGTGAGCCACAGAAAACCTTCAAGCAGATGAACAGCTTACACATAAATGATAACAAATATCGAGTGACTGCAATAGTGTCGGTAAGCCTAACACTGAGTTACGCAGTGTGCCTGAACGGCTCGCCGTGTGAGCAGCTCCTGCACGGCGCAGGGAATACAGTGCAGAAGAAAGGAGACAGACACGGAGCTGTTAATTGTTCCGTGTGCGTTGGATGAACACGTAGGTATATTGTATATATCCATCCGTCCGTTTATAGGTATCCTGGAGCTATCCCCACTGTAACAATTGTAAATAAATTAAATTAATAAAATATATTTGTTTATACTTACAATTTAATATTTTTTAATAATTAATAAGTAATTTTGCAAATTAAATATATATATATATATATATATATGCACATTTAAGCAAATGGTATGTACCTTTTGCCAAAATTAAGCATTTTTAAGCATTAGAATGACCGAGTGAACTAAAATGCAAATACAGTACAAGCCATGAAGACCACCAAGTTGTGGATGTAGTATTGTACATTTGTTACTACGTGTTGGTAATTGTTTGGTGAGACATACACCCGGCTTGATCGCCAGACAGGCACAATAACAAAAAGCATAACACATAATAATAATAATAATAATAATAATAATAACAGACAGGTTACTGTTACCGCCATTGCCCACAACAACCTAAAACTCAACGTTGACACCCGCAGCATTACTTCCTGCCCGCCACTGATTCTTCTACCCCGTAAGGGCTACATTAATGTGTTAGATGGCTTATTTGATCTTATTATACAATGGTACCTTGACTTACGAGTTGAATTCGTTCCCACGTCTATCTCGTAACTCGATTTACTTGTATGTCAGAACAATGTTCCCCATTAGAAATATGAATGTAAAAGTCACTATAGGGGTGTTATGTTACTTCCTGTCTAGATGACTCATTAATGGTTATCTCAAGCGGAGGGATTTGTCATTTGCTTCGTGTGACACGCTTGCACGTGCACGCTAAAGTGGCGGGTTGAGTGATGAGTGACGACTTTTAATTGAATCAATTTGACCGAGAGCGCTGTTACGCTCAGCCCATTAGTGTGTGGGTTTGACATTTTCTTTTAAAACAAACAAGCTACAATATGTCCCCTTGCCCCGTCCCACTTTGCTTAACATTGGAAATGAAGCATGGTTGATTCAGCACAAAAAACTAGGATGACATCATCACCTTCTTGACATTACCAGACGTAGGCCTCTCTGTCGTGTCATAGTGCAGAATGAAAACGAAGAGCCATTCAATCGGCTCGGCGTCTCGGCGTAAAACAGCATCAGGCAGACAACTCAAGATTATCATGCAATTTGTCGAAAAAAGAAAAAAAAAAAAACTTAAAGGCACGTTTACACCTGAATTAAAGCTGTCTGGGATACAGAAAAGCACAGATTCATGACATTGCACACCCGTGATTGACACTTCCCGCCTCCGTTCTGAACATTCTGAAGGAAATGTACAGATAATTCACACATTATTTCCCATAAAAGCCATCGCACATGTAACAGCTCGTCTCAAGTGTCATTCGTACTGGTTTTAATATTGTAGCGTTCATGCAAGACTCAATTCAATTACATTCCCGACTCTCCACTCCCCACTCTAAATACTAAACTGGCAGGAGAGAGTGACACTGTTCAAAACTCTAACGTTTATATAAAAGTGGGGAACAACTGAAAACCGACCAGGGAATCGTCTCTCTTGTTTTGCTACACTTTTCTATTAAAAAAGTAGATTTTACAGCATTCATTTATACAGAGAAGTTCAGAAGTCATTGAGTACAGGCATGTAAATTTACCATACAAGGTCATTGTATGCTCTATGACTAGATAGGACAGCTGACTAGGTAGGACAGCTCTCGCATGCGGGGTTGATGCTGGATCCAAACTATTTACCCCTTTCCAGGTCCAGATATGCCCAGATAAAAGTTTTGCTCGTGTGTGGTGCCAAGTGACAGTCGTTTGGATGCTCCAGACGAACGACTGTTGTTGGCACGCAGAGGACCCACTTTGTTGTACCTTAACGACTGTCGTTCGTTCCTACCCCCAGCGGATGACCTGCACCAACCCCTCAAACTAGAGCTGTCCTGTCTAGTCAGAGCAGAGTTGCCCCACCTGGTCGTACACGTTGATCAAGACAAAGCCTGATTGGAAGGAGAGGCCAAATGTCCTCTAAGGCCTGGTCCAGACGTAGCAGGGTATTTTTAAAAACGCATATTTTTCCATGTTGTTTCTGATGTAACATCCAGAACAGTCCATTTGTGATTCATTCATTGCCTTGAGAACTGACAACAGCACGTGTGATGACTTTCCAAAAGATATTAGGTTTAAATAAACAATGGCGGCTTAAAGGGACTGCTTGCAACCCTTACGCGGCTGCGCTGTCGGCCATGCGTATATCCCGCCACCTTGCTGCTCCAGCCATGTGACGTGACCACGCATCGTTCTGCAAATTGCAGTGACAATACTTGTCATTTATTTATTCATGGCACATCTGAAAGCCATGAAGACTAGTTTGCGTATCTACTTCTGTTCTACTTGGCACGTCATTTGTGACCAAAATGGTGTGTTTTGATTTTTTTTAAAAGTACCACACTCCCGCACCATGGAATCACAGGAGTACCAAAATTAAAAGAAAATACATGTGGAAATATAAAAACAATCAATAATACACTACGATTGACTGGCAACCAGTCCATGGTGTACCCAGCCTCCCGCCCAAAGTCAGCCGGGGTAGGCTCCAGCATACCCGCGACCCTAATGATGCCTTAATAGTATAGAAAATGGATGGATCGATCAATAATACAAATAAATACCAATGTAGTTAGTAATATTCCTTTTCCATTTTGTCCTTGTTTTTTCTATGTTATAATTGCTTTTTTCTGTATTGGCTTTGTTGTTTTTTCCATTTTGGCATGTATTTTCCTGTTTTGTTTTTGTCTTCTCCTGTGCTTCTACTCATTGCCAAAAAAATCCAAAGCAAATGAAGGAGGGTCACCATTGAGGGTGGGTCACCCGCGCTAAGAACTACAATACTTTTAAACATACCACAAAGTCACTGCAAGCAGGAATTGTGTTATCAGGTATGGACCAGTCACAGCAAAGGCATGTCCTTAGTTTGCCTTCGCCTTTTGTTGTCAACAGTCACCATCACTATGACTACAGTATGCATCGCCATCACTATGCATAACCATCACTATAGCTTCATTAATTCCTCTCTTTGCAAGCGACCTACAAGATGTCGAACTCCAGAGAAGAGCTCATGCAATAAAGAAGGTAAGCCTGTTTTTTCTCATAGCTGCAGGTAGAGAACGTGCAAAATAGAAAAAAAAACAGACAGGGACAGTGTGGGAGAGGGAATTGCTGACTAGAAGATATCACTTATTAACACAAGGAAGGGCCAAGAGGCTACAGAAATGACTTGAGAGTTCCTCCCGATTTGCTCCAAGATGTGGCGAAAAAGTTAACTCGTTCGTGTGGGGGAGATGTCCCTGCGTTATTTGCCGATAGGTTGAGGTGCGTTTATGTTGCATTCACGACTATCCATCCATCCATTTTCTATGCCGCTTATCCTCATTAGGGTCAATCATTCATACCAATGGACAATTTAGAGTTGCCAGTTAACCTAGCATGCATGTTTTGGGGATGTGGGAGGAAACCGCATTACCCGGAGAAAACCCACGCACGCACGGGGAGAGAACATGCAAACTCCACACAGAGATGCCCAACGGGGATCCAAACCTAGATCAGGCCAACATGCTAACCACTCGACCACCGTGCGGCCTGTATTCACAACTAGTTCACGGAAATTATGTGTGCTGGAAAGTTTGAACATTTTAAAGTTGCCAAATAACTCACTGGCACGCAAAGTTGCAAACAGGGACAAAGTGCATGCAAGTGTAAATGAGGCTTGACATGCGCGTATGTGTAATGGTAGCGATTTGAACAAGTTTAGCTACTAACGTACAAATGCAGCAGCCGTGTGTATCAACCAAGTGCCCGACAATTTTTCAGCAATTTAATTGGTAATTGAGAAATCTTTGCAGTCATTATTTGCAGTAACTGCACTTTAAATATTTAGGTTTTTGCAGGTGTGACAAGTTTAAAAAATATATTAATCCTGTTTCATGGTTCAATACAGTCCTTTATTGCATATTTATGCACATCTCTGTGTACCTTATCAAAATAAAGCATTCCCAAGTATAAAAACGGCTAATTCAAGTAAACTACAAATGCTAGGCATTAAGAAGACTCATTTGAAGATGTGAAGATACGTGTTATCTCTAAATGGTCACTAGATGTCAGTATTGTCACCTTGATGAGACAATAGTCACTGCACAAAGTCCCTCCTTTATTGTGGTCAATTGGTTCCAGACCCAACCGTGATAAGTGCATTTTTATGCAGTGTAGGATTCAATACTAATAAATGAAATATTTTTGGAGGTAGAGCACAGAAAAAACTCTTTATACCTTTCTAAATACGGGTTTTTACCATTATTAGACATGAATTACCTCCCAATAGTCACTTTTCCACTCTTAGACCTTGTTTACATCTGCTGGCTATGAAATCCCTGCAGGGACAAAAGACAGCTGCCGCTAGCAAAGCTACCGTGCTAACTAGTTAGCCTCTCCAATTTACTTATTCCAAACCAAGTGTTTCAAACAGAGTGGGAGACAAAAGACAAAGAAGCCAAAAACCTACCACTTCCTCTTCCATAAGAAGAGAACCATTTATTCAGTTGATCTCTGCCATGGCATGTCGGCTCGGCTCTGCTGGCTCAGTAGGCAGTCTCCATGCAGTGTGAAAAGTACTGCAATCATTTATTAATAAACTATATTTTGACAAACTGCATGTGCAGGAGCAATATTGGAACTGCAATATAGCAAGAGACAACTCTATTGGGTAATACCAGTTTGACTGTAGGGGTGTTATTTCATGTCAAGAGGGCTCTAATATCGTTAAAAACTGTATTTAGAAGTGTAAAAACAAGATTTTTAAATGCAAATATTCAATTCATAAACTACAGTAGAAAAGCCCGTGGAGAGCGCAGACCTCCGCCAGCCGTTCCCCCGTTGTTCCCCCAAATTGTGATTGACATGTTTTGTCTTTGATATTTTGTAGAACCGATTTTTCCAAGTGCTCTGACCATTTTTGTGGAGTTATATGCCACAAAAATGTCAAAAACGGTCTTATCTCACAATGTTAAAAAAATTCCTGGCTCCAGACGGGGATCCGGATGACCCCCAAAATGCAATCAGTTCTTCCATATTCCATTTCCGACAATTTAAACAAACACTGGCAAATAACAAGGAATCCTTTCCACCTTGTGGAAATTCACTTATCGCAGTCGGGCCTACAACCAATTAACGGATAAACGAGGGATTACTGTCGATTAATCTGTTCATGTGAACCGCTGTTTGTAACAAATGCTTGCCGGTGGTGGTGTTCTTATGTTTACTGGTCGAAAAAATCATAATAATCTTGACCCAGTTGCAAACAGTGCCCTTTAACAGGTGGAGATGACGCTCCCTGCGGGGGCTAACTGCGCCACCATTCTGATCTCTCCTCTGGGTTGCGTGCTATGAATCATCCCATTAAGAAACACAGAAAAACAGTTTCTTTTGCTCAGGCCGCTGCAGAGCGTGCTGTTAGTGGGAAAGAGATAGTACATCACAGTTATCGTGCTGCACACTCGCCCTCTTGAACTCCTCACTGACTACATCACAGCCTTATCGTTATAAATGCCTCATTCACTTGAACCAGCTCTACGTCCCACTCTGATAAATGTACACTGCATCACCTGCGCAGATAAATCACCCAGCTCCCGGATTCTCATTTCTAGCCGATAAAGCACCGTGCACGCGATCACAGAGGCGCATAAGCGACAACCCGAGAGGAGGGCGGGTGGTGTCACCCAGAGAAGGAGAGTACTTGAGGAACTGTGTGCGTGTGAATTTAGCGTCCCGATGCATGGCGGCGTTTTGCAGAGAATAACCAACTGGCTGAATATGTGCTGGGGTGACAATGCGTGAATGGCTTCAGCTGTAGAGGCTGGTGATGCTCAGGGATGAGCATCATATTAGACAGATAAACATATTATAACGGGACTGTCTTTGTAGCACCTCCAAATCCGAGGCCATGGTTCTCAGTCAGAAACGGGTGGTCTGTACCCTCCGGGTTGGGAGTGAGGTCTTGCTTAGGTGGAGGAGTTCAAGTATTTCGGGTTCTTGTTCACGAGTGAGGGAAGGTTGGAGCGTGAGATCGACAGACGGATCGGTGCAGCATCTGCAGTAATGCGGTCGCTGTACCGGACCGTCTTGGTGAAGAGAGAGCTGAGCCGGAAGGCAAAGCTCTCTGTTTACCGATCGATCTACGTTCCCACCCTAACCTATGGTTGTGAGTTATGGGTCATGACTGAATGAACGAGATCGCGGATACAAGCGGCAGAAATGAGTTTCCTCCGTAGGGTGGCTGGACTCACCCTAAGAGATAGGGTGAGGAGCTCGGCCATCCAGGAGGAGCTCAGAGTAGAGCTGCTGCTCCTTCACATCGAGAGGAGCCAGTTGAGGTGGCTCAGGCATCTAGTGCGGATGCCTCCCGGGCGCCTCCCTGGTGAGGTGTTTCGGCATGCCCAGTCGGGAGAAGGCCCCGGGGAAGACCTAGGACATGCTGGAGGGACTATGTCTCACAGCTGGCCTGGGAACGCCTTGGTGTCCTCCCGATGGAGCTGGAAGAGGTCGCTGGGAACCGGGAAGTCTGGACTTCCCTACTGAAGCTGCTGTCCCCGCGACCCGGACCCTGATAAGCGGAGGAAAATGGATGGATGAATGTCTGTGTAGCCTGTTGTAACAACTCCGTACAGTAGATGGCATTGTAACGCTCGCTCAACACAGACACATTTGATTTTTACTGTTTTGAAAACTATGCACTAATAAACACAAAGACTCTAACCGTAATTCACGGCATGCTGATTAGTCAAAAGGCGACTACCTGCAACTCTATTATTGTTCACGATTGGATAAGATCGGCTTTCGCCACAAAATTGGGCCGATCCGTTTGTCGCAGCTGACTCCAACATGATAGCCTCTACGCCGGTTGCCACTCGACTCCCTTCACCCGGATGAAGAACAACACGATGCAGTACCGTGGTGAAGTTAGTTTCACGTCGGACGATGGATATTCAGCTCCATAGTTACGTCTGTAAATTCCCCTCGCTGTGCCCGGAGGACTCCTCTGTCATGGTGCTGGGAAGCTCGTATGGGAAGTGCAGCGCTAACAGCTGGATAAGTTACTATTGCTTTGAGGAGAGTTTTTTAAAAAAAAGTCATATATTGTAAATCACACCAAAAATGAATGTACATCCATGTCAAATGATTAGTCCTGTATTGGCGGCTGAATAAATCTTAGTCAGGATGGCTGTAATTCAGTTGGCCACTTATTTGCATGTCAACACAGAGCACACAGTCCTTTCAGCAGACATCCCACTTACTGGTTTTCTTGTTCTACGCACTTGACTCCAAACGCTTGCTCTAACCAGAATGCCTTGAAGATATATTTTAATAACCATATTCAATTCCACATATTCATATTTGTAGAAAAAGTTTATTATTTAAAAAAAAAGGATCGGTACAGCCAGAAAATGTGAATCGGGACTTCCCTAGTGGACAATGGCTTTAAAATCATTGCACACAGGAAACGGTCGTGCAATTGCACACATGCACAAAATAAAAGCAGGCCCGTGAGCTACTAACTTAATGTTCTCTTCTTAAATGAGGATCATCTCGTAACACAAACCAAAAAGCTCAGTTTAATCCATCCGCACACAAACACTTTCCAATCAAGGTAGAGTTTTTCATCATAGCACAAAGAGTATTTGGCGCTATGAGACATATTTATTACAAAATATCATTCATGTTTTACCGTATTACGAATGTGTATAGTCTCTAAATGGGACTGTGAAAGATTCCATTCAGTGGGTTGCCTTGTTTTACAGAGCATTTCATCTGATGGAGACTTGACATGCAACGAAGCATGGAAAGGATCTTCATTCCATGAGGAGAGCTTGAGGGATGTTCTCGTGAATATTTCAGGTCTGGTGTAATGATTGGCTTCTTGTCAAGCCCTCTCCAGAGTAGCGCCTTCTATTTTGGTAACTCTGAGGCAGAAAGACCCCTGCAGAACCAGAATTGAAACTTAACCCAATCTTCTTGAGTTGAGACAAGATGCATGTAAACGGCACTCGGTTGCTTTTCATTTCTGAATGCATCTAGTAAGAGAAAAGTGCACGCTGGTAACTGTTACAATACCATTTATTTTTACAAGTGAATAGTTTAGAGGGCATGAGTAACCCCATGGACCTAAATGTCCTTCAAACTGTCAACTGGCTTCTAGAGATAATGTCTAACTTTCAATGCTGAAATGTTAGAAATGTAAGAAAAAACATATGAGGGACAGAAACGATGAAGGTCGGACAAGTATGTCCAGAAACCCAAGGTTATTTGAATCAGCTCTCGAATGTCCGGAGGAAGTCTACACCAGGGACTTTGTTAGAATATACCATCATATGCTGGCCTGTGAAGAAGGCTAAGGACATCATAGGAATTGTTGCATAAGTGCAACTTTAACATCTTTTTCCAACACTAACTTTTAGAGATTAATAAAGTATCCATCCATCCATTCATCCATCCACCCATTCATTCATCCACCCTCAGCAGAGCTGCATAGCTGGCATCCGATACACTGCCTTGACCTTGCTCTCGTCCATGGTACAGCCCCAATTCAGCACACTTTGTCTAGCCAGACCTGCATCCTGCCTAAACTTGTACCACATCCGTGGAATGAGGGTCAAGAACGCAACTCATCAAGGTAAGAGCCCGGACCGTCAACTCGCTTTCCATTGGGGTGATGTTTACCAACGTACTACCAATTTTGTAGCACTACCGTTGTAACCCGCCTGATGTACCCAGCCCCACTTTTCGCCCAGGCTCGAACCAGGGACCTCAGAATGACAGCTGTGAACACTAGCCATTGAGTTATAAGCCTGGGCAATCAACTCAAAGTTATCAACTCTTGAGGGAGTCAGAGTGAGGCTTACCAACGTACAACGTAGATGATATCTGTTGCGTTCACCCCCTAAACCTGGGTCATGGATTAAGGCGCCTGGTGCAAAACAGGTCTGCAGAATGAGAGCCAAGAGTGCTACCCCTCTAGCTAAAAGACCCAACTTTTAAATCAATGTCCAGCAGAGTAAGGTTTGCCTATGTGCTTTAGCACAGCCAGTCCAGCAGATATCAATTACATCCCTCCACCTAAACCTCACTCTCATCCGGGTCGTGGTACTAAAGTAACTTGCGGGGTCCAGCCAGCCTAGCATTCTGCCCGAAACCAGATCCTCAGAATGAGGACACAGAGTGCCAGCCATTAAGCTAAAAGCCCGGACTTGCAACTGAAACTCTGGAGGGCGTTGGGGAGTGAGTCTTACCAGTGTACCTTATCACAGCCGCACTAGATAGGACCCGTTACATTCATCCCCCTAAACCTCACTCTCATCTAGGTCAGGGCACCACTGTAACCTGCCTGGTCCAACCAGCCTCGCATTGCGACTGGTCTCGGGCCAGGGTCTGCAGGCGAGCCAGGGTCTGCAGGATCGGAGTCGAGAGCACTAGCCGTCGTGCTAAAAGCCCAGACCATCAACTTGATGTCCAGCGGAACATGCTTTAGCAACGTACGTGTGCACGGTCTGATATTTTAGATGCTCTTTTTCACCTTGCGCTGCATCGCCGTTAAAGCTACACTGACAGATCTGTCACCTTAAAGCCTGCAAAAAGACGTCTCGGTAGGTAAATGCTAGTTAAGATGATCGTGTTCTCCATGCAGATCACCCTGCTTCTGCCGGTATCAACGTTGGCAGATGACATTATTATTAGATTTAGTCACACTCCTGGGGTGCGCTCGCCCTGCCACCCTGCGGTAGCAGTGTTTGCACTTTGTCCTAATAGAGCAAAAAAGAGCACTCTGTCTCAGCAATTTAAAAAAGCAATTTGTTCTCTTTGGCTCTCTGTTTGCTTTTGCTGTGTTCTGGCCTGGTGCACTGGGAGCAAGCTAACCTTACATAAATTACTCCTAGTGCCTATGAAAATGTCAACAAGACGTGTGTTTGTGTGTGTGTGCGTGTGTGTGTGTGTGTGTGTGTGGTGAGCATTTATAGCTTTTACCGCCACGGCGCTCACGTGGGATTGTGTGTCAAGTGCCAGGTATGCGCTTGGGCATCAGGATGGGTAAATAAATGTGAAGACCTTTCTCAGAATCCTGATAGAGCGTCCATCTTCGTCATCCCATTGGACCATCTCATTGCCAATGTCCTAACAGTGTTGGCCATTTGGCCTGCAGAGAATCCTCTGCAGTGCATTAAAATGTGTGTTAGTCAACAATAGCAACCTTCCAGGGTCTTACCCTGTTGCACTCCTCATTAGGGCGACTGGCATTTGCTCGCAAAGGAGCGGAATCGTAGCATCACGCTGTTCTCTCCCATTATAAATGGTACCTTGGTTTCCTGTCTCCTGCCGTTTCCTCCCTCTTTATCAGTCCTCGGCGTTTACAGCCACACAAACACATCCAGTCCCACTTTGTACCACTTATTTTTATCCTCTGGTAAAACTTACAACCATCTATATGGTTTTTTTTTAGCTGTGCTTTAACTGTTGAGCTAGTAGGCCGCTCTATTTCACCTGTAAGGGATGCAATGGCTGCGCTGATAAGAAGTGACAAGTGCAGAAAAGGAAGCCAATTCAAGTTAGAAAAAGAGGTATCGCTTCTCTCGCGCGAAAGGGGCCACCTAAACATGCCGTACGTGCAGCTGATATCAGTTCCCACACTGGAGCACACATCGGATGCTGTCTAACTTTATAAAGACGCAATTTTCCGGCAGAGTTCTTGGTGAGAAAAAGCGCAGGGCTGGAAGGGAATTCCCTGGAGTTGGTGACGTGACAACCTCAGGCAAGCACGCCAGAGCAGAGATTTGATTAAAGTTGTATGAAATTATTCAAATCCAAAGTTGGTTTTACAAATGCCCAAGTTTTTGTATGAGTCACGTCCTGTTATTGTACAAAATTGCGCATAACAAACAAGTCCGCTTGGCCTATACTGTATCAATGCGCAGAATCGAGTGCCCAAACAAAGCACCCGAAGTGTATTTTTTATTCTGCCACGGTACCAAAGAAAGTTGCGAGTCCCACTAATATGATTAAAAAGGTCAGAAACCCTGTGGGATTCAAGAGAGAACTCATTAAAAAGTACAGAATGACTAGTAAGGCCGCATCAACAATAAGTTCCTTCTTGGTGAAGAAAGACATTGTTGCGATAGGGGTAGAGAACGCAAACGACTGAATATGTCGAGAACTTGACAAGCACGTTCAAACCCGCGCCATGTAGGGCCGAGACAGGTTTTAATGATTTTAATGATTAGCACCTCCTTCAATTTGAGGGAAGGACCTCGTTAATTAAAGCACCTACTTCAGTGACCAGCTGGAAAGAAAACCTGCAGTGTCTCGGCCCTCCATGGCATGAGTTTGACCCCCTGACTTCAGCGAACAGCGAATTAGGAGAGGAGCTTTGTGTTGGCTTACTGACTATAAAGATGTAAGATGTAGTCGTATGCAAATATGAAATCTTACTAGTACAGTTTTAAATATTTTTTCAAAATGAATAGTGTTAATGTCAAAAAGTTGAAATATTTATTCATTCATTCATTTTCCATACCGCTTATCCTCATTAGGGTTGTGGGTATGCTGGAGCCTATCCCAGCTGACTTCGGGCAGGAGGCGCGGTACACCCCGGGCTGGTCGCCAGTCAATCACAGGGCACATATAGACCAACAAAGACATACAGTACAAATATTCACACTCACATTCGTACTCTAATGGACAATTTAGAGTCACCAATTAACCTAACATGCATGTTTTTTGGAATGTGGGAGGAAACCGGAGTACCCGGAGAAAACCTACGCATGCGGGGAGAACATGCAAACTCCACGCAGAGATACCTAACGGAGATTCGAACACAGAACCTCCCGACTGTGAGGCCAACATGCTACCCTGAAATATACGTATACATTATTATACATAAAAAATATAAACTGCTCAAAAAATTAGAGGAACAATTTTTGATCAGAGTACAGTAACCTATCAGTCAAACTTCTGGGATATTGATCAGGTCAGTTAAGTAGCAGAGGGGGTTGTTAATCAGTCTCAGATGCTTTGTTAATGAAATCAACAACAGGCGCATCAAAGGTGCAACAATGAGACAGACCCCAAAACAGGAGTGGTTTTCCAAGTTGAGGCCACTGACTCCTCATCTCTTTTGGCTGATTTTTGTTTTATTTTTACAAAGTGACCTCTGGCAGGCCACTGGTGTGAATGTTTCTGACCAAACAACCAGAAGCAGGCCCTATGAGGGTGGCCTGAGTGCTTGACGTCCTGTAGTGGACCCTGTGCTCACTGCGCAGCACCGTAGAGCTCGATTGGCATTTGCTATAGACCACCAGAATTGGCAACTACGCCACTGGCGCCCTGTGCTCTTCACCGGTGAGAGCAAGATCAACCTGAGCACATGCGACAGACGTGAAGAGTCTGGAGATGCCATGGAGAACGTTATGCTGCCTGCAACATCATTCAGCATGTCCGGTTTGGTGGTGGGTCAGTGATGGTCTGGGGAGGCATATGCCTGGAAGGACGCACAGACCTCTACAGGTTAGATAATGGCACCCTGACTGCTATAAGGTATCGGGATGAAATCCTTGGACCCATTGTCATAACCTACACTGGTGCAGTAGGACCCGGGTTCCTCTTCGTCCACGACAATGCCCGACCTCATGTGGCTAGAGTATGCATGCAGTTCCTGGAGGATAAAGGAATTTACACCATTGACTGGCCCCCACGTTCACCGGAAAACTGCCTCTGGGGAAGAAGCCTTGCACAGAACGCAGGATCTGTGGGACCGACCGGTTGTGTTGCATGGTGGGCTATTTTGCAGCCGTGATCAACAGAAAAGCACAGACTTATGATGTAACTGTGTTAGTTGGCAACAAACTACAGAGTCAACCGCTGATGACATCACAGATTTTCAGTTCCGGGGTCTTTTGTGATCAAAAATAAGTGCATTAAGAACGCAGTTGGACTCACACGATGAGTATTGATACCATATTATACGCTAACCGAAAGATGTAAGGGAATCGAGGGAATTTTTTTTGGGACATTTTCAACAGAAAACTAAACAGGGCGTACGCTAACTGAAGTTTAGAGGACTAACAGTCATAAGAACTAGGGCTGTCAATCGTTTAAAATATTTAACTGTGATTAATCACATTTTGTCAATAGTTAACTCATAGTCAATCACATTTAATCGCAGATAGAAATATGTTTTTAGCTACAAAACGTATTAGTAAGTAGGGATGTCAATCTCTTTGTGCGAAATGATTTGATACACAACTGTGATAACTACATTTTACGTAATAAGGAAACACGGGTCGTTATTTTATTTTAAAAAATAACATACATTTAGAAATCTTCCAATTTTTGCATGTTTAATGCGAGCGGCACTTTTTCCTACTTTGATGGCGGTCTTTGGACACACCATGTAGCTTTGTCCTTGGCTGTTTACGTCTGAAATGCTGATACTATGTGGGAATGCATAACGGTCAGAACGAATGACCTTGAGAGTGCTAATGTGCATATTTGTTCCATATATTGTACAACTTCTATCAAAAACAAAGTAAGTCCAGACTTATACTGGTGGATGGTGGGTCTGTATGTTTAATGCGATGTTGTTCCCGTCATAGTTTTTAACGACTAAGATACATTTGCTATAAATAAGATAAGATCACCATACGTATTTTATACTGATGAGCTTTCCCGTGCTGCTATTGCTAGCTCTTCGGCCATGGTGACACTGACAAAGCCCAAATATAGCCCAAATAGCTGCCCTTGGCTATGCCTGTGTTTGACTCGCAGCTCGTACTCAAATTTTAGCCTGCAGTTCAAAGCAAAAAAATCAGTCGAGACGGCTCGCATCTAAAAACAAACAAACAAAAAAACCCACACTCATTAGTTGGGAAACTTGTATGCTTAAGTGACAATTTAAAGAGAAATACTGGCAGTGCTTCAGGACCTTCTCACAGCTCGCGACGAGCTGACATACTCCGTGACAATTCAAATGGCAGCCCCGGTAGATACAAATAACTTTCATCTTGTTGTGCAAAGGCTTTGAAGCTAAATTTACCGATCAGAACACTCTTATCTTTGTCCAGTTTTCTGCTTGGTATTTGTTGCCGCTTGTGTCTCCATAGTCGCCGCTACCTCCTCAAACTACGGTGTGGGCCGAGGGTCAAACAGGCCGTGGAAACTTCCAACCACGTTAACTGACAGGATGTATTTTTTGCATACATGCAGAATAGGGTCTAAATATGATCAAATTTTTGCAGATGAAGATAGAGTAGTTGTGAATAGATCTGATTCTGTCTTGGTAGGCAATCCGTGGATGCTGCTGATGTTCTAATTAGCGTCTTGTCTGTGAAACCATCTGCGATGATGTCACAGAAGTGCGTCGCGCGTCAGCTTTTGGAGGGCTCCAATTTCCTCCTCCGTGTGTTGATTTTCTCGTTGGTAAAATAAAAAAAAACAGTCGCGCAAATTGGAGTGCACGCGTCTCCCGTTGCGCATATTCCGATCGACACTTGACCATATCATCAGCCTGCTTTATCTTCCGCAAACATTCTACTTGGTTTGCAAACACGTCCGACTATGAAAGGCATTGCTTTCACACATTCCCCTGCTTTTGATTGGGTTTGGATACAAGTGCCACTTTTCTAAATGGCTTGCATTAGAAAGCGGCAAAAAAAAATGGAGCAAACAAGACAAGAGATGCAGCTAATCCCCGTCTAATCACTCGTAATGGCAGACACTAAACGCCAGCCAATGACAGCTGCTGAATACGACGCAAACGCATCATGTTTATCTGTTCAAAGTCAATAAAGGGAAAATGCGAGGACGTACTAAAAGGCCCACAGCGCATTGTGGGTATATAATTAACAGACACTCAGATTCACTGCAAAGAAAGAAAAGTGGGGAGAAAAAAAAAAAAAAACATAATTAAAAGTAAACACCCCAAACTAGTTTCTGATCTTCTGCAAGCAAAACCTGATCTTGAATGCAAAAAGGAGACAAATGTGAGCCTAAACACGCACACGTGCACACCCGCACTGGCAGCTTTGGGGCTGTGTTTAAAACTCGGCGGGCCCTGTAGCCAGGAGCTGTCACTCACAGCCACGGGGGCGGAGCTATGCAGTGGGCTGGGAGGAGATGGTACCATTTATTTGAACTTTCTCCGAGCTATCTCGTGCTGTATAACACCTTAGCATTCTGGGACGGCTAAAACGCCTCAAGGAGTCCTACCCAAATGCAACGCTGTCATTGAACCATTTAGAGTAGAGGCATAGCTTTGGGCTCTTTTGAAAACTAACAAGGTGCTTTTTCACTCCAGCAGTCTGAACCGGTCTAAGTAGTACTGCCACTGTGGAATAGGGGTTTGAATACATTTTTAAAAAAGGATAACGTCTGGAAAACACAATGGGGCCACTGCTTGAGTCCTTACCTGATACCATTTCCAATGTGATAATGATTCTACAAAAATCGAGTGTTTTACACAAGTTTTTCTAAAGTTACAATCAGGCCTTCCAAAGTTGTTCCATTTGGAGACCGTTGGTAACACTTGGTGTAAGTCTTCACTACTCCATGCAAACGAGGCTCCATGGCTTTCTGATGCTGGGTTTGGTCTGTTTTGCTGCAGCTTTTATGATAAAAGCCCACCCATCAACCAACATATTGGTGTTTTTGCAGTTTCATTGGTTATTCAATGCATCAATCACGATTAAGACGGCATGTCACTGACCCGAGCTATGTACGTTAGAAGAGGGCTAAAGAAGTGGATTTGCTATTGTGCCACAGCAAACACGGTAGAAAGTCGTCTTTCGGGCCGAGTGAGGCACCGGTCAAAGAGTCACAGTTCAGAGTTCAATAGGTAGCGTGAGGTGGATAACGCATCCATGCTAACCAATTTTACGATCAATAGTATGCAAAAAAATGTGCGCATATGACAAAAATGATGAAAGGCTGCAGCGTCATTTAGTGTGTCTTTATGGATGTAAAGCTTTCTGTGGACTAAAGAAAGTAATTACATTTCCTGGACCATGGCCAACGTAGCAGGACCTTGTTTGATGGACTTCAAAGTGCATTTGGGAATCCTGTGAGGCTTTGAAGGTGAATTTCATTCGTTTCTAAAGTGTATGATCTGCATCTTGGAAAAATGCGTATCAGTCAAATGTCAGCAAAATAAGTTATGACAAATAACACTTCCAAAAATGTAAATAAGGTGTGGCCTAAAACCCTTTTTTTTTTCTTGTTTTGTTTTCCGACCAGCAATGGGTTAAGACAAGCAGTCTACAGTGTTTGTTTTAGTCAGTTAACAACTCCTCTTGCATGTTTGCATGCAATTACATTCCTGATCTAAATTTTACCACCAGTTACACAATTGCAATTATTTTGCACAGTTGGATCTTGGTTCTATTTTTGGTTCTAAGTAGAGTTTTAGAATCTAAAAACAAAACAAAACATGGGATAGGGACAAAACATTTCAGTAAGTAATTGTCCAAAGTTTAAGACAAAAGCCTTTAAATGACACAATCTTTGCAAATTTAGGTTTCAATGTCATTTTGTGAGATATTCATGATGTCATTGATGGCAAAGGCAAAAATACTTTCTCTCTTTGAACCCAGTCGGATTGTTGGGCTACATGAGCAAGGCCTCCCCCACCGCGCCATTGTTGCTGAGGTCGAACGCAGTAAGAAACGTCATTTGAAACATCTTCAAAGATCCTGAGGGTTATGGAAATGCGGAAAATAAAGTGGTATACCTAATTCGCCAAGCCTGAGCTGGGGGATTCGAACGGCTGTCCGTCAAAATACAGCATAATCTTCGGTAAAAATTGAGGTTGTTACCGAGTGCAGTCCAATAACCAGACTGCATCTTTGAGAGAAGGGTTTTAAAAACAAACAAAAAAAAGGCCTCGTCTCTTTCAACACGACAGAATTTAGAGTACCAAACAGAAAGATAGAAGAAGGTTTTATTCCCTGATAAGAAAAAAAACCTTAGCGGTCCTGATTGCTTCCAACATTACAGGCATGACAAGGAGATCCCACCTGAGATGTTAGCATCCATCCTGCGTGTTCCCCCGGTCTAAATGGACATCAGTTCCAGTTAGTGAATGCCCCTCGGGAAGCCATCTTCACCACCTGGAGCAACATTCCCACTAGCCTCCTGAAAACACTGGCATCAAGCATGCCTAAACAAATTTTGAGGTCATAACAAGAATGGCACAGCTACTCATTACTGAGTCCTTTTTGGAAATTTTAATGTTTTGAGGATTTGGGGCATTTTTCAGCTATAGTCTTAAACCTCACTTCAATATTTCCCTTCAATGGTTTTTTGCAATAATTTGCTTACTCCGTTTTTTTTTCCTCAATGCCATTTCCTATTTTTGCATTTTGAAGCTCTACCTAGAACCTCCTTAAGATCCAGCAGTGGGAATATACATTCCTGCAGCTTTTCAACTGGTCTTAAAGGGATCGTTTGAATGTGTTGACATGAAGTTGTATGACATCCCCATCATCAATTTAGTGCATCCACTGTGACGCACTTCCCCCACTTTGTCACGTGAGCCGAGTTCTGGTCGGTTTTCGGTGTTGAGGAAAATTGTTCCGCCCAGTTTGCGAGGTCACTTCAGAAAAGTGTTTTGCTTCTCAAAATAATTATTCAAATCATTAATATTTGCAGCCCAAAACCATTTTCCACAAAAAAGTCGTCGGACGTCATAATCGAGCTGCGTTATTTTCTTTCCGTTGGCATCGCTGAGCGCCGCTGCCAGTTTCCAACTGTTTCCATCACCTGCTTCAGGGTTTACTGCAGGGATAGTGAAAGTAAACATCTTATTTTGACTGATTTTCAGGTTACACTGGACATCTACAGTATGTCAGTTATTTATTCTAGACACTCTCATACAGCTAACACATACTGCATGTTGTAACTAGAAGCACAGTCATAGAAACATGGACGCTATTCACCCTTCCACGTAGCTGACTATAATACAACATGGGCGAGCTCATTTTGTGGCCAATGGTTAACCACAGCAATGACCACGGCATTGGCCACCACCAGGGCGGTTAAAAACGATTGAAAATGAGGAACTATTGTGAGGATAGAAAATAAAAGAGTAATGAATTGGGGCCGCACGGTGGCTGAGTGGTTAGCACATTGGCCACACAGTCAGGAGATCTGGAAGACCTGGGTTCAAATCTCCGTTGGGCATCTCTGTGTGGAGTTTGCATGTTCTCCCGTGCGTGCGTGGGTTTTCTCCGGGTACTCCGACATTCCAAAAACATCCATGTTAGGTTAATTGGCCACTCTAAATTGTCCATAGGTATGAATGTGAGTGTGAATGTTTGTTTGTCTATATGTGCCCTGCAATTGACTGGCGACCAGTCCAGGGTGTACCCCGCCTCTCGCCCAAAGTCTGCTGCATCCCCACGACCCTAATGAGGATAAGTGGTATAGAAAATGAATGAATGAATGTAGAGTAATGAATTACTGTGCAAGTAAAGTAATACAGTCAAGTAAACGCCAGTAAAAAGGTGTCTGCCACTCATTTTAACTACTGTGTCCATGACTCGGCCACGGTGAACGCCCACTGGTGGTGACTGAAAATGAGGAATGAAGACAAGAATAAACTATTGTCAGGATAGAAAATAAAAGAGTAATGGAATTACTGCGCAAGTAAAGTAATACAGTCAAGAAAATGACAGTAAAAAGGTGTCTGCCACTCATTACAACGTCAATGGCTCGGCCACGGTGAACGCCCCCTGGTGGTGGTCGATGCTGTGGTCGTTGCTGTGGTTAACCATTGGCCACAAAATGAGCTTGCCCTCTCTCCTATAATATATAACAGTGATCATAAAACACAGCCTGGCCAAACAAAAATTGCCACCTGGATTTAACGTACCAAATAAATACGAGCTTCCCATTGGATAATTACTGCATGGGCAATTACCTTTCAGCTGGAAATAAGCTATTTAACCCCAATTGGGGCAATGAGTTGCTTCTTATTTCCTAAACAACCATGTTGACAGACACTGTGTGAGAAGGTTCAAATCATTGGCTTGCATCAAGGAGAGAAAACATCTAAGGAGATTGCAGGAACTACTGAAACTGGATTAAGAACTGGAAGGATAGTGGGAACCCATCATCTTCGAGGAAGAAATGTGGCCGGAAAAAAAGTCCTGAATGACCGTGATTTTCGATCACTTAACGTTCAGTGACAGCAAATCGAAGAAAAACAACAGTAGAACTCAGGGCTATGTTTAACAGTGAAAGTAAGAGCATTTCCACACACACGGTGCGAAGGGAACTCAAAGGATTGGGAGTGAACAGCTGTGTAGCCTTTAGAAAACCACTAATCAGTTAGGCTAACCGGAAAAAAAGGCTTATATTTGCTAGGGAGCATAAAGACTGGACTCTGGACCAATGGAAGAAGGTCATGTGGTCTGACGAGTCCAGATTTACCCTGTTCCAGAGTGATGGGCGCATCAGGGTAAGAGGAGAGGCGGATGAAACGATCACGCCTAGTTCCTACTGCACAAGCCTGTGGGGGCAGTGCGATGATCTGGGGTTGCTGCAGTTGGTCAGGTCCAGGTTCAGCAACACTACGTGCTCAAAGAATGAGGTCAGCTGACTACATGAATATACGGAATGATCAATGGATTTTTTTCTTCCCTGATGGCACGGGCATATTCCGAGGTGACCATGCCAGGAATTCATTCAAGGAGTCCAGACCTTAACCCCATTGAGAATCTTTGGGGTGTGCTGGAGAACAGCGGTCGGACTCTACCATCATCAGTGCAGGATCTTGGTGAAAAATAAATGCAACACTGGATGGAAATACATCTTGTGACTTTGCAGATGCTTGTCAAAACAATGCCACGGCGAATGCGTGCCGTAATCAAAGCTCTAGGCGCTCCAACAAAATATTACAGCGTATGACCTTTTTTTTTTGGGCCAGGCAGTGTATATTATGTTATGCTGCTGCTTCACTGGTAATATGACAAGTTGCTATAATAGGCGGCATCTAATTAGTTAGTAGCTTGTCCTTACCTGGGTTAGTGGCACAGCAGAACTCTTCAAAACTTGCTTTTATTTTCTTGTGCGTGTAGGGATGCAATCCTTGTTGTCCGTGACAGGAAAGTGATGGAATATACAGTATAGGGCGATTCAGACATGTTATTGTTGTTACAGCCCAGACAACTACAAGTCTGCCTCGTTTGTGTAGGTATTATTTTGTGGCAAAACCACCTCAGCCTGTAGCTCGGTCATCATCCCAGCGTGTAAACACTGTGAAATACATACGCAGGCGGCAGTGCACAGAAATACGATCAAACAGAACAGAACAGAACTCGGCTCACAGGACAAAGTGGGGGAGGAAAGTCACTGCTGATGGGGATGCCATGCGGCTTCATGTCAAAAAATCCAAACTATCCCTTTAACATTATCATCAGGAGGCTACTATCCCGTGAAGGTTGCTCAATTCCCCCTTTGTGAGTAAGGGGGCGTCTGTCTCACAGGAAAAGCTCTGCACGCAGAAAAAAGCCAAACAATTGTGAATGTTGCTACCTCAGAGAGATTTCACTTCGATAACCCATTTTCTCGCCTCCCTCAAGCGCTGCACCTCCAACCCACTGGATGAATTAATCAGACCTTTGTATGTGTACACTCATTAACTGGATGTCATTGTGATGTCATAACACGACCAGACAAAGAACCAAAACCCTGATGTAGACCCCATTGAGGCTGAATGTCATGCTGAGATCAGCATGTGCGTTACACTCCACAATTACTTCAACTTCACATTCCATTATCCAGACGTGACAGATACAGCTGTGTGACCCTCAGAGGAAAAAGGCACGAGAAAGGAGAACGTGAAGGTGAGAAAGTGGAGGTTCCCACTGAGCACCTCTCGCCAAGGCAGGACTATGGAAGCCGAACGTTCATGGGGCCGAATTTTCCGAAAGCTCAGAAAGTGAGAGACTTTTCAGAAAGTGTCTGTCGATAATTTGCAAATATAACGCTTTATTTCAACGAGCAGTCGTAAATAAAGACCTCAACTGAACCGGATCAAAACACATCAAGTGCTTTTTTGCAACAAAGGCTGATGCAACACAACAAGTCTTTCCAATAATAGGCTTTTGCGATGTCTGTTTCATCATTAGAGAATGAATTCCCTTTTCAAGCAGAGAAACAAAAGCACGAGTTAACCGTCACACCCACTCGATGATAGCTTAGGTGTTTTGTTTGTCACAACGGGTTTGCCTGGCTGACAGTGATGGTTCCGAGTCAAGTCAATGTTATTTATATTGCAAAGCGGGTTGTCTCAAGGCATTTTACGCATGGAGCAGGTCTACAACCACTCCACTCATGCATTAAAAAGAACCAACTGAACCCCTTGTGAGCAAGCAGTTGGCGACGGAAGGACGGAATACGTCCTTTTAGGAAGAAACCTCAAAGAGAACCCGGCCTAGGTGAACCAGCCGTCTGTTTCCATAAGGAGACAGTGTAGACGGACAGACAGTAGATATAGAAGACAGGATAGAGGGCACAATGAGCACAACAACATCTGTTCCAATGACGTTGAAGAACAATACACAAACACGTTTGTCAAGGCTGATTTACCAGATTATGGTCTTCATGTGAGAGTAGCTGGATTCACGGGTATAAATTGACCAAGACACTGCTTATGAATAAATTGCAGTTCCTCAACATTATAAATATGTTTCCACTTCCGCAAATTCTTAACTTGTGTGGATGAGTTGGTGGGAGAAAGCACTCATCTCCCATAGTTGCTGGTTCAATCCTCCATCTTCCACTGACCATATCAAAATATCCTTGAGCTTGAATCTGAAACCCTGGTTGCTTTAAGTGCCTCGAAAGGACAATAGTGGTATACACGTGGAATTCTTTACAATTTTACTAAGGTTGTGAATGATAACCCGAGGCGACCGGATATCTTTAGATTAATCAATTGGGGAGATTTGCATCGGGTATCATGAGAGAAACAGAATCAATTGACCCATCCATCCATTCATTTTCTATGCCGCTTATCCTCATTAGGGTCGCGGGTATGCTGGAGCTTATCCCAGCTGACTTTGGACAGGAGGCAGGGTACACCCTGGACTGGTCGCCAGTCAATTGCAGGGCAGACATACATGTTTTTTGGAATGTGGGAGGAAACCGGAGTACCCGGAGAAAACCCATGCACGGGGAGAACATGCAAACGCCACACAGAGATGCCCAACAGAGATTCGAACCCAGAACCTCCTGACTGTGAGGCTAACGTGCTACTCACTCAGCCATCAGTTGACACAGTGTCTTGTAAACATAAAGGATTGTCGCGCATGAACCACAGCTTCCCATGGCTGAAGGCGAGCGTAGTGTTTCAACCCTGAAGTCTGGAATTAATTGGATTAGTTTCAAGATGTATGCAAAATTTGTAACTTTCCTCTGAAATTTTACACACACATCATATTGTATCACTCAACTCAATTTTTAATAGAGGCCTCTATGATTTCCGCGTTAACGGAATTGCGAAAGGAAATCACGAAATTGGCCAGTAAAAATGAAACGTACTGTTAATCTCGGAATATTGCGGAAATTGAAATCATGTGTTTGAAATGCTGTCATCATGAGGAGAAGGAACGTCTGTGTGTGGAATTATGCACCCGGCGAACGGCTCAATCGTGGCTGAATGTCATTACAAACACTAAACATGTTGAATGACGATAAACACCAGCAAAAGTTGGCGGCACCTTCTCTTAGCTTCGCACCCGCTAGCTTCCATTCACGCTCCGCGCAAGCATGCTAGACTTCAATTTCATGGGTTTCACGCAACTTCAGCGTGTTGTGTTTTACAGAGTTAATGTAGGGAGCGTCATGACCAAAAGAACGAGATCTCGGATACAAGCGGTGGAAATGAGTTTCCTCCGTAGGGTGGCTGGACTCACCGTAAGAGATAGGGTGAGGAGCTCGGCCATCCGGGAGGAGCTCAGAGTAGAGCCGCTGCTCCTTTACATCGAGAGGAGCCAGTTGAGGTGGCTCGGGCATCTAGTCCGGATGCCTCCCGGGCGCCTCCCCGTTGAGGTGTTTCGGGCATGCCCAGTCGGGAGAAGGCCCCCGGGAAGACCTAGGACACGCTGGAGGGACAGCTGGAGCTGTCTCACAGCTGGCCTGGGAACGCCTTGGTGTCCCCCCAATGGTGCTGGAAGAGGTTGCCAGAGACCGGGAAGTCTGGACTTCCCTACTGAAACTGCTACCCCCACTACCCGGATAAGCAGAGGAAAATGGAATGGAATGGACTGTAGGGAGCGTTTTACAATCCCTGATGACCCCGTGCAGGTTCTGTTGGAAAAAATACAAGAAGCACGTGTATTTTTGCACCCAGCTCGTCCTAACCATAAAGAGACATTTTCACACACACAACAGGGGATCCGTTTGGCCTTCAAAATAAGAGCACTGTTTGTCGTCTAACTGTGAACAAAATAAGTGTGTCGTAAAAAAATATCTTACATATGCAGTTGGAATTGCATCGGTGACTACATCTTCCTTAATTGCAAGCACGGGTGTTACAGTTTGTTAGATTTTGTAGCAATGTGGGCAAAAAACTGACATCCCATTAGAAAAGTTAGCCAGGATACATTTCTCTGGGCTAAACGGTCCATCGATTAATTGCATTTCTAAATATAAGATTTTTTTCCATTTATTAAATAGACCTTTTATTAACTAACCCACACGTCATACACTCCATGCTGGTAAAAAAAAAAAAAAAGTGTAAAATGTAAAAAAAAACAGAAATCTAAAAAAATAAAATGAAAAAACTGGATTTGGGAAAAAATAAAACGAATTTCATAGCCCTAGTAATGTTGTATGATTACCATTGTTATGACATTTTGAGTATGGGCCTGTTTGCAGCTTCGTGGACCTGCTGCCAGCGCTCTTGGCCAATACTGTGTCCTATAGTGTGCATTAAAAGTGACAAGATTTTGGAGGTTTGCTAAAGAAGGTGGATGAGCTCCTGCAGCTGAGCCTTCACTTGTATGCCCTAATCTGGTAATTTAATTGTACGAGTGCCTTATGCTGTGCATTAAAAGAGACAACATTTTTTCATTGTGCCCATGTGACAAATATTTACTTTTTTCTATTTACTTATATGCTTGGAAGAAAATATTTAGGGGGTTTTCCACTATTTATTTATTTTGTATTATTAATAATTCTTAAAATTTGGTGTTATTAAATGAACTGAAGGTCTATTGTAACATTTTATATAGATAGACAGATTGATATTTATTGTCACTGCACGCAGTATACAATGAAATTTCCATTTCCTGTGAATGCCACTTTCATATAATTAGCATCTAATGTAAGATTAATGTCTAACATTAACTGTAGAGACTCATATCAAATCAAATCGTTCGGTTTTTAAAATATATTGTTCTTGAGAAGTATCGTAACTTGAGTATCTAGATTTGAATCCAGTTGTCTATCGCAAAGAGATTTACGACCCTGCATTTTACCATTACTTGTTTTTTGCAACGGCTTTCCACTCAAGTGACTACGAAACACTTGCCATAGATTGTCTACGTGTGAGGATGTTCTTATTCCCTCGTTTTTTTTCCCTGATTTTTATTTCTACAAGTGTGAACCGGGCCCGTTTCCCCGGGCCAGTCCTGCTATGAAGCCTATTTGCTACACGTATCTCCCATTGTAAGACCCGAATCTTCTAGATGTCTACTAGAAGACCCTTGGGTTTGCTTTGGATTTCCCAACCTAACTTAATCTACAGTAATAGACCTCCCAGTGAGCAAAACCAGGGCTGTGCTCAAAGCCAAGTCGATACACCAACTACCGAGAAGGCCATATTTAGCTTGTTACTTTAATGTAAAATACGCAACTGAGGAAGCCGATTGAGTTGGAAGTTCTTGTATGTCAGCGATAACCTTGATTCTAAGAGGCGGTGACGGTCGACCCGTCCTCCCCCGGGGGTCACTGAGATATCTCAGTGCAGCAGAACGCCAGAGATTGTGAGGAGGAGGTGGCGGCAGTGGGATACTGTGATTTATTACCCTCCTAATTAGGTCACCCAAGGCTAAGATTCATTTGACATGAAGCAGAATCAAAACTACATTGCTCAGTAGCATCCAGAGCCAGGCCACCCCCTGTAGTCCCTACCACCTGCTCTGAGATGCATGTCACACGCAGAACCCCTGAGGTGATGGTGAAACTACAAGGAGAGCTGCACTGTACTTATGGAAAGCTTGTCTATGAGAACACTCCACAGAATAATTACACACATCTGAGTGTGACATAACAGCATCATTAAATGCTCGTCAATGTCTTTACTTAGTAAAGGCAGAACACGGGAGTGTCTTGTGTACACAACAATTCCAGCATTTCGACTGAAGGGTGGACGTGACGTGGATGGGAAAAGAGGGTGAGGAGCTCGGCCATCCAAGAGGAGCTCAGAGTAGAGCCGCTGCTCCTTCACATGGAGAGGAGCCAGTTGAGGTGGCTCGGGCATCTAGTCCGGATGCCTCCCGGGCTTCTCCCTGGTAAGGTGTTTCGAGCATGACCAGTCGGGAGAAGGCCCCCGAGAAGACCTAGGACACGCTGGAGGGACTATGTCTCACAGCTGGCCTGGGAACGCCTTGGTGTCCTCCCGATTGAGCTGGAAGAGGTCGCTGGGGACCAGGAAGTCTGGACTTCCCTACTGAAGCTGCTGCCCCCGCGACCCGGACCCGGATGAGCGGAGGAAAATGGATGGATGGATGGATGGATGGATGGATGGAAAAGATCTACACATGACAAATAGAACTTAGCTGAGTGGTGAAGTGGAAGCTGGACACGGAGATACGTTTGGTTCAAGACATTACGTTTGGCTCTCAGGCACATATTGAACCATTATTGCAGTTCGTCAATCAGGTTTGCAGGATTGTACAATTGCATTGCATCGTAGTAGGAGTTGTTTGGACTATTTCTCTTGCAACTAAATGATTTAACCAAAATATTCATCCTTCAGAAGTACTGGAACAGTGTTCATTTATCCTTGGAGTAGACTGCAAACATGTAGGTTAGCATTTTGGCCACACAGTCAAGAGATCTCAGTGTGGAGGTTACATGTTCTCCCTGTCCATGGGTATGAATGTGAGTGTGCATGGTTGTTTGTCTATACGTGCCATGTGATTGGCTGGCGACCAGTCCAGGGTCGGCTGGGATAGGCTCCAGCATACCCTACTAAGGATAAGAGGGATAGAAAATGGATGGATGGATGAAGGGACGCAGAAGCAGAGACGATTTTGGCTTTTACTTCCAGGTATAGTTTAATCGATAGCATCTTTTTTTTTAACCTGCCAGTTTTTCATGTCAACAAAAGTATTGGAACGTGTGACTGATGGGTGTGTTTTGTTGCCCAGCTGTGTCTTATTGCATTGAACATCTAAGCTCGGTTTCCGATTGCTTAGGATAGACTGGTTCTGTGTAGACTGTTTTTTGAGGAAAGAAGATTGAAAATCAATCAGAGCCATTGTACAAACATTGATCACAACAATTTAGAATGTCCTGAAAAACAAAGAAACCGCTGGTGTATCAGACGCCCAAGGAAAAGATCAAGAGTTGATAATAGAAACATTGCAAGAACTTTAACAAAAGAAATACAACATGGGGATTTTCCAAAAAGTGCAGAGAAAAGTATCAAAGATTGTAAGAGAAATGTTTTATGTACTGATGATTTTTTGAGTAATGCTAAGCTCATATAAACGTGAGCCACATACTGTACAGGAATCCCTCGTTTTTCCAGACCCGACCCTGAGGAGTGAATTTTCGCGAATTTCCACAAAGTAGTAATCCGACCGATAGGGAACTCACACCACGGAGTTATGTGAATACAGTGGAAACCTGATTAGCACCCTACATCCTTTCTTAAAGGCCCAGTTCGAACAAAAACAAATCACGTTTTCCTCTAACAAATACTGTAACTCCACTTAATCCATCCATCCGTCCATTTTATTCCGCTTATGTGAGGTCGGGTCGTGGTGGCAGCGCCTAAGCAGGGAGGCCCAGACTTTCCTCTCCCCTGCTAATTCGTCCAGCTCCTCTTAGCAGATCCCGAGGCGTTCCCAGGCCAGTTAAAAGACATAGTCTCTCCAACATGTCCTGGGTTTTCCCCGAGGCCTCTTACCGGTGGGACGTGCCCTGAACACCTCCTCAGGGGGGCGTCCAGGAAGCATCCTAACCAGATGCCCGAACCCCCTCATCTGGCCCCTCTCAATGTGGTGGAGCAGTGGTTCTACGCCAAGTCTCTCCTGGAAGACAGTGCTTGTCACCCGATGTCGAAAGGAGAGCTCATCCGTTACGGACAGCTAGTATTTCAATTACAGGAATTCCTCGTTTCTCACAGTTAATTGGTTCCAGATCCGACCATGATAGTCGAATTTCCACAAAGTAGATTCCTTACGGGCCGCACGGTGGTCGAGTGGGTAGCCTGTTGGCCTCACAGTCAGGAGGTTCAGGGTTTGAATCTCCATTAGTCATCTCTGTGTGGAGTTTGCATGTTCTCCCCGTGCGTGTGTGGGTTTTCTTCGGGTACTCCGGTTTCCTCCCACATTCCAAAAACATGCATGTTAGGTTAATTGGCGACTCTAAATTGTCCATAGTCCAGAGTGTGATTGGTTGTTTGTCTGCCCTGCGATTGACTAGCGACCAGTCCAGGGTGTACCCTTCCTCCCGCCCAAAGTCAGCTGGGATAGGCTCCAGCATACCCCGTGACCCTAATGAGGATAAGCGGTGTAGAAAATGGATGGATGGATGGAAGGATTCCTTACTTTAAAAAGTGATATATAAGAGTGACAAAAAACTACGGGTGTAAAAAACCACATATCTTCACAATGTTTTTGATTCCATCTTCTAAATATCGGTATTTTAGTTGATTGAGACATGAAAATGCCTAATTTAGACAAGAAAAAAACCTAACATTGTTTAAATATGCATATTTTTGACTAATAGTAGGCCGCATTCGACCAGGAAACAGCGTGATTTATTAATGTATTTTAGAAAAACCGTGTGTGAGCGCAACATGGCGAGGGAATTACTGTATGATCAAAGTAAGTTTAACTGTATTTAATAATAAATAAGAGAAATAACTCCCGTCGCATGTCTGCAACTGTAAAATTAAAGGATTCACCCTCGTCATTCATGATTTTTTTACAATTGATCATCAAATAATATCCGGAATCACAATATTTTTAACATTGTCAAAAATAACAAAGTATCCAAAGTTACTGTTTAGCCTCCAGAGACCCAAACCAAAAAATGCATTAAATAATTCAATATATACATATTTTTAATCACCAAATGTGTTTATTTTTCATGCTCTGACCACCAGAGGAATAATTCCATCATGCATCATTCTTTGTACTGTTTTGATGAGAGCCTATATTTGAAGGGTTTACGTTGACATTAACGTGGGGTATGAAAAAAACATGTTTGGTAAAAGTAAAATCCAGACAAATGACATAACGCTCGGAAATGCCAGGCTGTCCTCTCCAAAGCATAAAAGGTTTTGTTCTTGTGGAGTGTTTGAAATAAGGCTGCAAAACGCTCGCACCTTATAGAGGACAACAATTCACCGCGGGGTCTCAAGAGGTTGGTTCCCACCCCTAATTGGTGTTGTAAGCTCCACAGGCACACCTTGGTGGCTCCAAATCACCAGGGGCCAAACCGGGAGGGTGGGAGGTTTGCACTTGGGTGGCGGGACAGCTTGGTGCAGCGGAATGATAGAGGCACAAAATGCATCCTATCATCTAATTTGCGTGGCCTGCCTGAGTGCATATAGAAGATAAATTGTTATTCCGCCAATGTGAGCAGCGCGTGCCTGGAAAGCAGAAAAAAGCTCTTATCTCAATCAACTGCTTTGTTTATGAATGTGGCTGCATGCACAACGCATCTCTTGTGTGTGAATGTGAGTATATGTGGTAACCTGGTGGTTTAGTTACCCAAAGTCTGTGCAGCCTTCACACTAACCCATGCCGTGTTCTCTCATCCGGGCCCTGGCACAGGCGGACACCCGGAAGCCACAGGAGAACGTGACACCGGTTTATTAACGGCAATAGAGCAAGCTCAGCCCTGAAGCCCAGGAGAAAAAAGGAACAGACAAACGAACACAAAAAAGAGCAGGATCCCCGGTGGAATACGGTGCCGGTGGATTTTAGCAGCCAATGGTCCAATATTCTGCTGTAAACCCCAAGCTTTTCAATGGACGTAAATGGCAGGGTTGAGAACAATGAACCAATGCTGTTTGACAAGCGAGAGATGCGGCTGCGTCGGTGGCAGCCTCCTGGATCAATGAGAATCCATGAAATGTTGCGATTAATTGATTACAGCACGTTGTTGTGCATGCGCCGTGGACTACCATGGCTGAAGACTATGGAATCACAGGAGTGCCAAAATGAAAATGAAATACATGTGGATACATAAAGAGACAAAAATACACAAATGTAGTCATATTCTTTTTCCATTTTCTCATTGCTTTTTCATTATTTTGTCTTTGTCTTTTCCATTTGCTGTGACGACAAAAAGCAAAAGCAAATAAATGGACCCGCCCACAGCCTTGGCTGCCAGGGGAATCATTCCATGAGGAAAAGACAGGAGGCAGAGCTGGAAGTAGCAGAGATGAAGATGCTGAGGTTCTCTTTGGGTGTGACCAGGATGGACAGGATCAGGAATGAGCACATCAGAGGGACAGCACATGTTAAAGGTTTTGGAGATAAAGTCAGAGAGGCCAGAGTGAGATGGTTCAGAGATGTCCAGAGGAGAGATAGTGAATATATTGGTAGAAGGATGCTGAGTTTTGAATTGCCAGGCATGAGGCCTAAAGGAAGACCAAAGAGGAGGTTTATGGATGTAGCTACACATTTTTTTCCAGATGTATTTCCTTGAATTGTGGCACTCCCGTAATTCCATAGAACCAGGGGTATGGATGTGTGTCACAGCCCCCTTGCGTTACCACTAGTTAGTCACTGCAAAAGATTTTTAACATGTCAGCAAAACGTTCATCACGTTGATCACGTTAAAATGCTGCACCTTTGGTACCTACCTGGAGTGTTGAAAACAGTTTGCTCACACTGAAATGTTGCCCACTAACTTTTCAACATGAGGTTGTGTATTTGTCTGAGGGAATGCAGCATTTGCATTGCGCCCATGCGACAAATGTGGCAAATAATGCTAGTCACTTATCCAGGCTTGGACACATTTTTGCCACTTTTAAAAAGGATGTGTAATTATTTGAGAGGCTTTGGACTGTTAATATATATATTTTTTATTACTGATTAGACTGAAGGTTAAGGCTTATATTTATATTGATCCCATCAAACTAAAGTATGTTCATTAGGCAAATATCTAAAAAGAAATACGTTTGACTTGTCATTTTGTCTGCGATTTACTGGCGACCAGTCCAGGGTGTACCCCTCCTCCCGGCAGAAGTCAGCTGGGATAGGCCCCCAGCATACCCGTGACCCTAATGAGGATAAGCGGTATAGAAAATGGATGGGTGGATGTAGTTTTTTTGTTGAGGTACCGTTTCCTCAAATGCTTGCGAGCAATACAGTATTTTAAACGATTAGTAGCAGTTCTGAAGTAAAGGGAATGCCACAAACTGGAGGGTTTAAAGTTTAAGAAAAAAGTAGCGCCTTTTATACATACATATTAGAGTATATTTTTGCCTAAATTATGCATTCTGAAGCATAAAAATGGTGAAATTATGTAAACACAGTTAGAGCAGCATTCAAAAATATTGTGATGATATTTAGTAGTCTACACCGATCACTAGGTGTCAGTGATGTTACACTGATGGGACGTTAGCCGGCGCAGGACGTACTGCACAGAATGGAAAATAGGACAAGAACAACAAGAAAGTCTACCAATGCTAACGTGTCTGTTTTGTCTTATTTGTGTATAGAATATCTTATTACGTGTTTTATATTGGGTAAAACGAGCGTAAATAGTACTCTAGGGGTGTTATTTCATGTCTAGAGGGCTCTAATGTTAAATATATATATATACTTACAAGGTTGTAAACAGGTTTTCTATGCTTACTAGACTCCTACTTATTTACCGCAACGGGGGATTTCCGTAAAAAATATATACCGGGTGTTCGGAACGGACTAACAGGATTTGAATTATTTCTTATAGGGAAAATGATTTGGTTAGAGTACGTTTGTTTTCTTAGTCAGATCCTATAACGCTAACTGAGGTTTCCTTGTAGTTACATCATTTTATAGTGTGTGACTTGGTTGGTTTACTGGCAGTCGAAGCCGAGCCAGCAAAAGGCAGACCCCTAGTGAGATGATTTGTCTGGATTTCTGACACCGTTTGATAACTTCAGTCGCTTTCATCATTTCTTTTTTTACCTCGTCTCATTGTGAGATGTGCGATGGACGATTTCTCCCACAATCACGATCTTTCTCCCGCCTGGCAAAAGACCACAATCACACCAAACGGAGCCTTTTAAAAAATAAACCACTAAACAGATATATATATTTTTTTAACTATATCAGGCTTCTATTTGGCTAAAATGTTTATGCAGACATTGGCCGGAGCAGCAACGGATGCAGTGTGCAAATGCAGGCAGTTATTTTTGGATCAAAAGTACAAATGCATCTAGGCAAAGTCCATCAAATATCTTGCTGACAAGGAATGGCATCCCAGGTAAAAATTGGCACAATACTCCAAGGAGACAATGGTGATCCATCAGTATTAATGTCCTCCATTTTTTATTGACATTTTGGCCCCTTAGCTCATCATATTGCTTCAATGTGCCATTCTTCCCATTACTCCTGTCCCCGCCTCCGATATATGAATTAAATAACTATGACTCTAAGCTGATTGATACAACACTGTCAGGACGTGCACTTCTAATGTGACAGCGTCAAGCACTAATTCAATACCGCAGCCCGGCAGTAGTCAGAGGTTAGACTTTTGGATGAGTGCCTTTGTTTTTCAAAGCGATGGGACCGGCTGCTCAATACTCCCAGCCTGACTTTGGGAGCCGTCTGACTTTGCGCCGTCCTCTGTGACGTCGGTGGCTGTCAGGGAAAACGACAGCCGCTTATCTCTCGGTGTCTGACGGCTTATCTACTGCTCACCAGCGCGTCAATTGCAAATCAATGGAGGCCTTCAGTGGGCCGTCAATATAACAAATGACTAATTCAAACAACAACGTCTTCCCCGTGGAAGTTCACAGCCACACGGGCCCCAGCCTGACGTGAAGTGCAAAGTCACCCTCTTCATATAAGCACACACACACTCACAGGTCCAAATGCACGCTGTAAGCTTGGCACACAGCCACAGCACACAGCAGGGGGAAGTAAATACATTATTTATTCCCCTTTCATATTTAAGTTTTCTGAGCAAACAGAAAAGAACGCGACATAAATAGAACTTGGCTTCAGTTTGGTACAGTGATCCACACAAGCCGAACAAATGCTCAACTTGCACATTTTTATTCCTAATTTGCATCATTTCATCTTTTTAATACGCACTACAAATAGCATGCCAACAAAGCGGAAATCTGCCACCGTAAGCCTTTTTTGGGCGGCCAATTTTCCACCAACCTCAACTGTGACATCATTAGACCCTTCACACATTCTCAACTCCCATTGCTGATTTTCTTTGAACATAGCAAGAGGGACCAAATGACAGAAATTTTCAGGCTTGTGCTGCAATTGACCTTCGGCGTCTCTACAAGAAGGAAAAAAAGTCCGGATGAGAGGACGGTACTCCAGCTGAGAGCTCAATCAATACAACACCTGGGGAGCAGAAAATGACTAGTGCCCCCCACCCCACCCCCACCGTAGCAGAGGTGATCTTGAAATTGGGCCTGGCTTCATTTTACAGGTGGCATTTTGCTGCATTTGCTGAGCCACAAGGACCCAGCTCGTGAACACCAGCACCGAGGTCCGTAATGGGGTCTACAAATCATGCAACAAACAGCATGTCTGCAACAGTGAGCATTTGTGAGAGTTAATTCGTGCAGGTCGCAGTTTGATTGCAAGTGGTACTGGTGCACCTCTAGCAGGCCTCATGAAGCGGAGAATACTAACAGTTAACAAACGCATCGCACGACACAGCACCACAAACTCCTTAAGTACATACAGACTGGACCTCGTTCGCAAGCAACTGGTGCCATGTTCATATTCTCTAGATCAGGGGTCTCAAACTCGTGCCACGGAGGGCCGAGACACTGCAAGTTTTCTTTCCAGCTGGTCACTAAAGCAGGTGATGTTAATGATCTTCACCACCTTCAATTTCAGGTGAAGGAGCTCATCAAATGCAATCACCTGCTGGAGAAACCATTTGGAGAGAAAAGCTGCAGTGTCTCCGACCTTCATTGCAAGAGTTTGACACATGTGGTCTACATCAGGGGTCTCATACTCATGCCACGGAGAGCTGAGACACTGCAGGTTTTCTTTCCAACTGGTCACTAAAGCAGGTGATGTTAATGATCAACACCACCTTCAATTTGAGGTGAAGGAGCTCATCAAATGCAATCACCTGCTGGAGAAACCGGTTGGAGAGAAAACCAGAATTTTCTCCGCCCTTCATGGCAGGAGTTCGACACATGTACTCTAGATCAAAAAATGAATACAATAATCCTTCGTTTATCGTGGTTAATTGGTTCCAGACTCAACCGTGATAAGTACGGTAAAATTTATTTTTCGTAAATAGAAAACCTATTTATAACCTTGCAGGGTCGGTAATGTTTGTCTATTTGTATTTTTATGCTTGCAAATGCATAATTCAGGCCAAAAATATGTACAATTTGATTAAATCTGCATTTTTCTGTCTAATAATAGGCTGTGTTTAACCGTAAAACAGCAGCATTTATTCATGAATACAATTCTGAAAAATCTTGGTAGAGTGAAGTCTCAAAATTTGACTGTACATTAGACATGCTAAAACCAATCCAAAAATACAGGAACAGGAGTACGCCGAGCTGAAAAAAAAAGAGTTACCCTTGGAAATTGGAAGGGTTGACAGGTATGTCGAACGGCCACAGAAAACCACGAGGAGAACTCCACACAGAGCTGTTCCAACAGAGATTTCAACCGGGATCTTTTGAGGAGACAGACATACTAACTACTGTCACTGTGCTGCCCCTGTATTATGACCTTTTACGTTTTAAAGCTATAGTTTTGCTCAAACATGTCAGCTCTTAGAAAAAGCAAGAGTAAAGATGGTAACCATGACCATGTAAGAGGATCTGGTCCTATGAAAACAACAGTGATAACTAAGCAACATAGCTTATTACTTTGATGGAAAGGTTGCTTGTGACACGGGTTAGGGTGTGCAAGACAACCACAGTAATACAAGTATGGAGTTGTTCTCTTTTTATAACAGTTTCATTTCATTCTTGTGTTCATTATAGTGTCATATAAGTGTCAGAGTTAATTCAGGTTTGATGTAAGTGTAAGATTGGACTTACATCCTCATTGGAATTACAGAACTAAAGTCTAGGAACAGAGCCCGTACGTAACCCTGCCGCCACAGTTCCCTGATGGCTATGGCCTCCCTCGAAAATACAGCCATTGACCTTGAAGATATTCAGCTGATGCTCAGTTGGGGTGTCAGCTGAATGGAGATCACAATGGGTGCCTTGTTGACGGACGGCCTTTTGAAGACAAACTGGCGCATGATGGTTTCATTATTACTGGGCTGCATGTGAAGGCAAAAGATTGGGGTCCTTTGAGATTGGGCTTCTGCATTTGGATGCAGTAGGACAGTCATTTGAAACATCTTCAAAGATCATGAGGTTTTTGGAACAAAAAAGTCAAATGGTAGACCCAAAACAATTTTGAGTCGGAGGCTTAAATTGGCTGACCGTCAAAACATGGGCAGTCCTGGTTGTTACTGGTGCCGAGTGCAGTCCAATAACCACCATCTTTGAGTAAAGAGGTTTAAAAACAAAAGACTTCTTCAAAGGCCTCGTCTTCTTCAATGCCACAAAACTGCTGTTTGGAATTAAAAACACGGGACACTGAAAGCCGGAGCAAAGTTGTATTCTCTGATAAGAAAATATGTAATCTTGACCGTTCTGATGGCTTCCAACTAGAGCTGCAACAATGAATCGATGAATTGATTCTTAATCGATTAATTATTTGGGTAATCGATTAATCGTTTCATTAAAATAATTATTATAAATATCCTGATTGTAGCCACTTTAATGTAACTATTTTTTAATGTCCTTAATCATCCATGAAAGCAGACATATTATCTTTTGTGTTTTAGGCAAAACAAGATACTTCACATACATCACCTTTGACTTTGGAAAAGAGCTATCAACATTTTTGCCTCCTTTTGATATCTTGCCATGCAAACCACTGCAGAGATGTGTGCGTAGAGCGTGTGTAAAAGCATTCCCACGCAAAGTCAATCCCATACTTGTACTTGCGCTTAGGAAAACATCTACATTTTTGCACTCTCTCCATTATCTCTTACCATGCATACACACAAAACCTACTGGTAGAAAAGCGAAACTGCAGTAGTGTTTGTGACGTTTGTCAACTGATGGTTTATACTTTGCGACTTCAATTTTGGTGACTGAGATCTTCCTCGTCGCTATGATTTTTGGAGGGAAAACGTCCACTCAAGCATTCTTAAAGGGATTACTGCAAAGAAGGGAAAATTAAAAATGTCTTTTAAAAATCTGATTAATCGATTAATCTGAAAAATAATCGACCGATTCATCGATTATGAAAATAATCGTTAGTTGCAGCCTTACTTCCAACGTTACTGGCTCAACAAGGAGATCCCACATGCTCTGTGCTCAGTGTGAGTAACTTAAGAATCAAATCAGTTTCAATGTAAGTATATTGGATTCACATCAAAACTCGACTTACAGAACACAAGTCGGGCAACAGAACTCTTACATAACCCTAGGACTACCTGTAGTATTTCCCAAATGTTTGGTACTGTTGGCTGGAGAGGGCCATTGCTGGTTTGCTGGTGGCTAATATAAATAGTAATTGACCTTCAAGACATTCAGCTGATGCTCAGTTAGGGTGTCAGCTGAATGAAGATCACAATGGGTGCCTTGTTCAAGGACAGCCTTTTGAAGACAAAGCGGCGTATGATGGTTTCATTATTACTGGACTGCATCTGAAGGCAAAGGATTGGGGACATGATAGCAAGATTATAAATGCATGCATGGACAATACTTTCAAAGTGTCCTTCCGAAAGGACACCACAATCCTTTGGAAACTTGGGACGTATGCATCCACTTAGACGCTGTAAAATCTTCTGCGAGGTTGCGGTGCAGGAAGACATAATCATGAGACCATTGCAGTGGCCAAGATTTAAATATACCTGCAACGAGCTGAAGCTTGCAAGAACACGTGCAGTTGTAAAGAAGAAAAGCTCACGGGGATAAAAGGTAATCTAGCTAAGAACCGAGATAGGAAATTGAAGGGCACACAACAGATTCTCAGCTTTCACAATCTGCGGTTTAAGCTGGCTGAGTTTATGTTATTGATTTGTTTCTGGGGGTGTTTGATATCACTGTTATGGTCTATGATCATAATTCCTCCATTGGTTACAAATGGCCGCACAGACAAATATATCTAGGCACCTGTTACCAGCAGTAACATTTACCTGTTGGATATTTCAGTATTCTTTGAGATTCAGCTGAATGCATTGTCAGTCTAGCTGCTTCTCACTGGCGCACACACACATACACACACTTAACACAATCACAATGCTTTCATACGACTTATAGAGAAATACTGGGAGTCACACAATAGATGCATCGTTCTCGCTCACAAAAGCTTAACTCTCACTTCTTCACAAACTTAACTTTCACTAGCAACTGCTGTATAGACTGTACTTTCATTCCGGGCTCTTTCTCGATCTTCCTCACTTTTTTTTTTTTTACTACAATTTAAAAAGCTTTTAAATGGTGTGATCACTGACTACTTCTCTCATTGCATGGTGGTCCAAAGCAGCAGAAATAAATGCTATATACTGCAGATGCAATGGAGTGAGACACAAAAGAATCGAGCAAGCAATTTATTGCAAACACTCAAAATTGGCTGTTCAGCAGCTGAACCGAAGTTTAAGACCACAGCCTTTAAAAGCCAAAATCTTGGCAAAAAGGTGGATTCAAAGTAATTTTTTTGCCAGGCATTCACACTGTCATGATCTCCTGATGACAAAAGCAAAAAAGATTGTCCTCTTTGAACACAGTCGGATTGTTGAGCAGCCAAAACAAGTCCTCTCGTAGTGCTCCATTGCTGCTGCCGTCAATTGGAGCTTCTTCCTGAGGGTTACGGAACAAAAAAGTAAAGCGGTGGACCCAAAGAAATGTCACAGCGTTGAGTCAGAGGGCAATAACCATCAGATGGCATCTGTGAGAGGTTTAAGAACAAAAAAACCTTTTCAAAGGCCATGTCTCCTTCAATCACACAAAACTTCCATTTGGAATTTGCATAAGTGCACCAAACATGGGACTTTGAAAGGCGGAAGAGTGTTTTATTCTCTGGTGAAAAAAACATCAGTCCTGATGGCTACCCTTGTTACTGGCATGACAAAGGGATGCCACCTGAGATGTTTTCCACATGGAACTGTGTAGGGGGCACCATCACGATATGGGGTGCTCTTTCCTTCAACGTGCAGGGGCGTCAAACGGCAGCTGGCTATGTGAAGATGCAGCAAGGGGCCTCCCTCATGACTTTCCCAATGCCCGCCTGACAAAGGACTTCTTCCAGAGGAATAACCTCACTCTTTTGGTCCATCCTGTGTGTTCTGCTGATCTAAATCTAACTGGGAAAGGTTGGGGATGGATCGCAAGGAAAGATTACAAAAATAGACATCAGTTCCAGAAAAGAGGATGTTCTTTGTGAACACCTGGAGCAACATTCCACTAGTCTACTGGATCCTCCACATCCTTCCACTTCCCCCTTGCTGTCAAGTGTGTTTTTACATGCAAACAAACTTATCAAATGCACTCCCCCACCTTGTGGTTGTTTTTTATGGCTTAAAACTGCTCTAAAACTGACATCCATTAGTGCGCAGTTGAGTCGTCACCTTCTTTTGCCTCTTGCGCAAAGAAACGTACAAATACATCTTTGGTATCGGGCGCTCGAGTTGATAAAAAAGTATGGATTTGTATTCAAAGCGTTAATGACAGGTGTTTTAAGTACTGGCCCATGAGCACATTACTGGAAGGTGGGGTAAAACCAGCGTTGCTATTTCATAACAATCCCAGGAATGGTTGAAGCGGCGTGTTGATTCCTTTTCAAAAGGTGCGAAAAATTCATCACATGCGAGAAGACACGCACAGACAGAAAACGCAGCTTCCATCAAACAGCCTCGGCGTCGGAGTGAGCAGCGCAGCTGGCAGTGATGAATGGCTGCCTGCGTGCAATTTAAATGCGCATCCTGCTAAGGAGACACGCGTCTGTCATACTTCAGTGTGAACAACAGCCTGTGTTCCCGGTGGACTACACAAGAGCTGCCCCGCCGTCGACTGCACTCGGCGGGAGGGCAGAATGTAAGGTTCTCGAATGCGGGGGTGTTAATGCAAGCACGGTGGTTTCGCAAACGTGCACTGATGTGGGAAGCACTTTGGCTGACTTACCTGAGCCCACCGGGAGATGAAAGCATGAGAGAAAGAAAGAAAACAGGTCATCAGTTCAGGTGTGAGGCATTCTATCCACAAAAAAGGCCGTCTTTTACAAGAAACTCCCCCAGCATCAGCATCCACAGTGGAATAAGCTTTATGTACGAGCAACGCCGCCCCACAGCTCCTTTCCCTCCTGTGTATTGGCCAACTTCTTAATTATTTTTTTCTCTGTTAGTCAAGAACAAATTTGCATCTTTCCTAGCACAATCTTCCCAACTGGGAATCATCAAGGTGTCGAAACAAAAACAAACTAAAGGCCCTTGGAAAGTTTACTTTTCCCTGAGTCGAGATCGATGGCGGGGAGGGAGGGAGAATGCTCCGGGGGGAAGCCGGCTCTGGTGCTAGTGGTAATTAACAAACTTGTAAAATAAGAGTAGACGGGACCGCATAATGGTTGCCAATACACTTGTGATGTCCTTCGTATGCTGCCAGGCGCTCGGCAGAGCCGGCAGGCGACGCATGAACTATGAATCACGGTGGCTTTGAAGCAAAGAACATGCAGAGGGACTGGGAGGCAACGTCCCGAGTTAAGAGCGTTTAGTGCAGGAGCAATTATGCTCACCGGCAAAGCTAATGTGGGGAAATTCTGAAGCTGCAGGGGCCTTTTAAAAAGGTAATTTTATTGTCACAGGCTCAAAGGGGTATTTTTCCGTCAACATCTAAACATCCAAAGTAATGCAGCAGAGACACAGAGAACAAGTGTTTTCATTATCAAACCATCTGTCTTGCATTTTTTTCAAATTTATATAAATGATTGTCTGATGAAATATGGAATTTGCCAGCAGATGATGTCCTAAATTGGACAGTTATATAAGTATGTGTTTTTGGGTGCTGTTAGTCTTACAACAGTCACAGTGTTTCACATTTATTTATTCACCTTTCACTAATACACTTGGACTGCCACGGGTTATTATTATATGTGCATATATTTATACATACAGTATTTTATTTGTTTGCATGATTGTCACACTTACAGGTTTTAGATTATCACACCTTTCAATATTAGTCAATGGCAACACAACTGAAGACAAAATGCAGTTTTTAAATTAATTGAATTTTTATTTTTAAGGGATAGAAAAATTCTAACCTACATGGCCCTTTGTGAAAAAGTGATTTCCCATCTTGTTGACATTTCTTAACTGAGATTAATTGAAATTGATCAGTCTCTAAAAGGTTATAAAGCCATTTATAATGCTTTGGGACCCCAGCAAACCACAGTGACAGCCATTACCAACAACTGGTAAAAACATGGAACAGTGGTAAACCTTCCCAGAAGTGGCCGGCCAGTAATGACTCATCCAAGAGGTCAAAAAAGACCCCACAATAACAATAAACTGCAGTGCTCACTTCCCTCAGTTCAGGTCTGTGTTCACGACTCCACCATAATAAAGACACAGGGCAAAAATGTCTGCATGGCCATCAATCCATTTTCTATGTCACTTATCCTCATTAGGGTCGCGGGTATGCTGGAGCCTATCCCAGCTAACTTTGGCGCAGTACATTCTGGACTGGTTGGCAGTCAGTCAGGTAGAACATGCAAACTTCACACAGAGATGCCCAGACTAGAACCCAGATCTCCTGACTGTGAAGCCAACTGCTCAGCCAAAAAACATTGCTGAAAAGTAACTTTGCATTTCAGAAAAAGAACATCATACTGAAAGTAAAACAGGCGGTGGTAGTGTGATGGTCTGGGGCTGCTTCAGGACCTGGAAGACTTAAATAAATGGAACCATGAGTGCTGTCTAACAAAAAATCCTGAAGGAGAATGTCTAGCTATCTGTCAAGCTGAAACCAACTTGTGTTCTGCAGCAGGACAGTGATCCAAAACACACCACCACCTTTGAATGGCTGGAGAACACAAAATGAAGACTTCGGAGTGGTCTAGTCAAAATCCTGACCTGAATCCTATTGAGATGCTGTGGCATGACCTTAAATAGGCGCTTCATGCTGGAAAAGCCTCCAATGTGGCTCAATGACAACAATTCTGCAAAGATGAGAGGAATAAAATTCCTCCACAGAGACTCATTGCAAGTTATCACAAACGCTTGACTGCAGTTGTTGCCGCTAAGGGTGGCCCAACAAGTTATTGGGTTTAGGCTAAAATTATTTTTTCACACATGACCATGCAGCTTTGGATTTTGTATTCTTCTTCTTTCTTCCTAAATCAAAAATGTTTGATTTAAAACAAAATTTTGTGTTACTCACATCATGTCTGAGAATATTGTCCTACCAGAATTTTGCATTATGACAAAAAATGCAAATTCTATTATTATTGTTTTTATGCTAATTGGATTTTAAGCCACCAAAAGTATTTTTGTTGTAATTTTTAGTTTAACTAGGATGTAATAATATAAAATCACTGTCATTATTTAAAAACATTTCTCTCGCTGTTAATAGCGCTTCCTATGGCTGTCTTTAATTGAGGATTTTCATGGTTCAATCCGATTAATTTGATTTTGTAAATAGTCGACTAATCACCGAATGTGAGTGTTTTTTGTTTTTTGTTTTTTCTAAGAGGAGAGTAAATGCAGAGCCTTATAAATTAACAGTTGTCATTTTTCTACCTGCAGGAAAAAGGCTAAAACACTCAAAAAACAGGAACAAAATTGCTTGAAAACCAACAACTTTATAAAACTCTCATTAGCAACCTAATTTAATGGATTAAGATCTATATTTTGGATATACCGTAAAATGAAGTTGTTTTAAATGATACGCCATATTATTGTAGTGTGTTACATAAGAAGCCGCTACACAAGTTACACTTCACTTTTTTTGTCTCTTAGATACTTCCACACTTTTGATGATTTTTTTAGTGGCCATTAGTAGCCAATAAGTCCATCGACGCTGAAGACTGTCTTAGTCAGCTCCTTTGGAGTAGCGAGTATTGGTCTTCTGTTTAAAGTTAAACACACATTCTTTTCATTTCTTATGTATCACAAACTGGGCTGATTTTTTAAAATTCAAAATAGGCTATGTACAACAAAAACAAATACATTCTTTGGAGAAATGTATGCTCAGCATTAGTCGTGGGCACCCCCCATGTAGTCAGAAGAGTGCAATATTTATCACATGACACACACACACACACGCACACGCACACGCACACACACACACACACACAGGTATGCACAGTTGTGTTCAAAATAATAGCAGTGCAATGGTGCAGTAGATTCTCAGAAAACAAAGATGAACTAGCATTCATGATATGCACGCTCTTAAAGCTGTGCAATTGGGCAATTAGTTGAAAGAGGTGTTAAAAAACAGCAGTCTGACATTCATTCAGTAATCAGTCAATCAAAAAAACCTGTTAGAATCAGATGTCCCATATTTAAGGATCAAACCAGCACTTGTTGAACATGCATTTCTCTTTGAAAGCCTGAGGAAAATGGGCCGTTCAAGACATTGCTCAGAAGAACAGCGTACTTTGATTAAAAAGTTGATAGGAGAGAGGAAAACTTACGAAGAGGTGCAAAAAATTTAAGCTACAATGATCTCCAATCCTTCAAAAGAGAGAGCAAAACAGAGACACAAGGCAGAAAAGAGAAGACAACTATTAAAATGGATGGAAAAATAACCAGAATGGCAAAGGCTCAGCCAATGATCCGCTCCAGGACGATCAAAGACAGTCTGGAGTTACCTGTAAGTACTGTGACAGTTAAAAGACGTCTGTGTGAAGCTAATCTGTTTGCAAGAATCCCCTGCAAAGTCCCTGTGTTAAAAAAAGGCATGTGCAGAAGAAGTTACAATTTGCCAAAGAAAAGAGAAATGGAGGAACATTTTGTAGATTGATGAGAGTAAAATTGTTCTTTTTGGGTACAAGGGCTGCAGACAGTTTGTGAAACGACCATCAAACATATATAATGTGGGTATGTATATTTTAAACCGAATGAGATTTTTCATTTGAAAATAACAGACATACAGTAAATACATATATTCATGGAGAATTTGGTCTATCCACAAACGGTGGAACTTCAGGGACATTTGACTTCTGGTATTTTGTCTCTTTGACATAACTGAGTCCCTGCATTTATCTGCTCGATTCTACTCCATTCATCTCCCACCTGTCACTCATGTCTAAGGGTGACATGGTGGCAGCAGAGTTGGTGTAAAAGATATCTCTATCTGCAGTCTGCAGACAGGGTGTGGGTCTATTACATTTACTCTCCCCTAATGATAATACATGACGATACATGCAAAAATGTTTTTTGGTCAATCTGCACGGCCCGGTAAATCAGCTGGCCTTGGGTCCTTGCAAGCGGATCATACTTTGCAGCGTTTCAGTCAGCACTCCAGAGGTTTGGCATCTGATTCGACTGCCTGCTGTGAAGAGACCCTCAAAACTGTCAGTTCAAACTCGCCCTCACAAGCCGTCACTTTGTGCTTGTTCACACGGCGGAGCGTGTTGACTGGCTGCCAGACTGACAGCTGCCAAACACGGCAGAAGCCAACAATTGCAACGAAAGGGATACATTAGACACTGAGCTCAACACACAGCTATGAAGAATGGAATATGTTGACAGGGGCATTATTTTGCAAGTGTTTGTGTTATTGATGAGCGCCGTTGTGGTGCGGATGTTAACAAAGCCATTGTGGAGCAGCGGTGTCATGCTCCGTCAATTATTTTTTATCGGGAGTTATTGTTGGAAGTGCAGAAATGCACGGCTTAATCAATCAAAAGGGTTTTATACACCAGCTCTGTGTCATTTCTCTGTGCTATGTACCTACTTTACGATGAAAAATGTTGAAACACACTTCTTAACGAATTGATCAATCAGGGGTTAGGCGCAGGTCTCATTGCAAGAACAAACAGTTCAATTCTGCTGTTAAGTCAGGAATAATTAAACCATCGAGGGTGCCAATCTCAATCACACAAGTAGCCAAAGCTCAAAGCCAACTTTAGGTTGCGGGCCGAACTGGACCCCCCCACCCAAACTCTGCATCTTTCTTATCACTTATCCAGAAATGTTCAACACTTTAAACACTCGTATAATTCTGCATATTAAAAGTCTTAAAACACTCTTGTCCTTTTAACCAATCTAAGTGGGTAATTATTGAAGCGCACTCTTATGCATCATCAGTGTACGCACACACAGATGCTCGTTTGATGTTGCGAACATGACGGGGACACGCCACAATTACCCAGGCTCAAAACACAGTAGTTAGCATGGTAACATTTTAAGAAATTGTCACTTTAAAGGATAGTTCGGATTTTTTCACATGAAGTATGTGTATGACACCCCCATCAGCAGCTTTGTGCATCGACACTGAGCCTAGGTCGGGTCGAGTTCTGGTCGGGCTTTGGTGCTGAGGATAGTAGATATAGCCCGTTGCACATTTTTTAAAGATATTTTTATATACTTTCTGTATTACTCTTTTGAACAGATATTGCCCCAGCAACTAGCCGGAACTACTTTCTAAATCAGCAAAAAACAACCAGAACCCAGCTCACCAGACGGCATGGGGGCAAAGTCACTGCTGATTGGGATGTCAAAAAATCCCAACCATCCCTTGAAGCACAGACGAATAGATACATACGCGTACAATGGAACGTACCAATATTATACACCACTGCTATTGCGTTTTCAGGCAAAATGCACATGACGGTCGTTGATTTACTTTGAGATATTTCGTTGTTTTTTTGTTGTTTTTTTGCATTGGCATGGGGAATTTGAGCATTTTTAAAAATATCTGTTTCTTCATTCCTGCTTGAAATGTCTATATCCCTCATCGTCTACGAGGCATCCTTGTGAAATATTGTCATATACAATAATATAACATAGGTGGTTAAAAAGTAGGATTTACAGACATTCACTCCTCTACTGACATGTTGGTGCTAATGAACGAGAGGGTTATTTCCCTACGCCTTAGGACTGGGGAAAGGGTCTTGACTGTGGTTTGTTCGTACGCTCAAGCTGAAGAAAGAGTCCTATCAAGCATGGATGGCTTGTGGGACTCCCGAAGCAGCTGACAGGTACCGGCAGGCCAAGCGACACACGGCTACGGTGGTGGTCGAAGCAAAAACTCAAAAAAACTCCTGTGGGAGGAGTTCGGTGAGGCTATAGAGCACG
>QODF01000215.1:663801-722573 GCA_024372805.1 Oostethus manadensis | reverse complement strand
TACACACACACACACACATGTAAATGAATAAAAACCAATGAAGGGAAAATGTGTGAAAGGGGAATTCAAAAAAAGTCTGCTTTACTTGTGATTCGAACCAAAGTGCTGGCCATTTCTCAAGAAAGTCCCCCAACTTTGGGTTGTCTTGGATGAACTCCATGTGACGAAGAGCAAAATTAGCATGCATCGGCTTTCTATCAACACTAGGTTTCGTTCACTCTTCCCATATTCATGGATTATCCGTTGTCCAATTTTTGCGACCCTAGTGAGGATAAGCGGTATAGAAAATGGATGGGTGGAACTTCTTTACAATGTAATCCAAATGCATGCAATGAATACAATATGTCCAATGGTAATGTTACTTACCCACAAAGTTGCTCTCTGATGAGTTGAAAAGACAAATAGACAAAATCAATCTTTTTCAGTTAAGTCTAAAATAGAAAAAGCTAAATTCTACTGCTATGGCTTTTAAAAATACTTTAAATGCTGTATTTTTTAGTTTTTTTACTTTGACATCAGTCTTCCTTAATTAAAACTTAATGCTTTGACAAAAACAAATATGATACAAAAAATGCAGTTACCATTAGTTTATCTTGAATCTTCCTCCACTATTCACTGCGCTTAGTGTGCACTCATAATTAATCATTTTTGAATGTTAAAATACTAAATTATGACATTGTTAACTAACCCATTACCCAATATCTAGAAAGTAGTAACTTCAGGTCTAGAAGGAGGATAATCACAATTCGCCACAGCCCATATAAGCCACACAAACCATCACACTTACCAGATAACAGGGTTTGCAAAGAGTAAGAAGGTTGGTACCTGAAGAGGCCCGTGTTACAGACGCCATATTGCTCCTGGTCAGGTAGTGAAGCTATTAATATTCAAAGGGCGCGATGATGCAGCCCAACGCATCAGCGTCACTGAACTTATCCTGAATGTTAAACTGAACCGGCCTAACAAGCATTACAACCTCCTTACAAAATTACAGCAAGAAAATGAGTTATAAAGAAGTTTTTCTGTACTTACATGTTGCTCTATTTGCATGGTTCGGTCGCTACCGAGACAGCCATGTTGGACAGATTTTCTCAACGCGACTCGGGCTGTGACGTAGTGACGTGAGTATACGTCAGGACGTACGCTGAAAAAAGTGCACACTCAAAAAGTATGGGCGTTCACGCATAAGGAGAAAGTCCTGCAAACTGTAAACTAGTTTAATAGTTCAGAAACATAAATAGTTTTGAGTTGCGTGAACGTTTTTACAATTTTTAGGTATGGCGCCCACAGTCTTTATATATCTGTAGTACTGTTGAGGTTTACAGTGGTGATATATACAAACAATAGAGGAATACATGGTAGATCAAGCCTGAAGTCTTAGTCTTAGACCAAAGAACATAGAGAAACGATGGCTCATCGTCGGTGGAGGCTGAAAACAAGAATGCCAAAATGCCAAAGTCATTGGTGGCGTCAGTAGATCCCTTGACAGCATTAGCTACAACAACATTTAAACTATGAGCTCCGCATGGCACAAACACAGCTCTAGAACTGAGTTGTCGGGGCCTAGCCTGAATGCCCTTGTTTTTTGTTGGCCCCAATGAAGCCTCTCAGCACCTCTCTCCACTTGCAGAAGGTCCATCTCCCACTTGTCAGTGCTGGTCCCTTTTTAAATCCTCACTGACAGTTCTTTCCAGGTTTCACACAATGAATATGTTCTGGACTGGCATGTCATTCGGTCATTCAGTTCAGAGCTTGTTCAATTCATTTTCCTCTGTGTTGAAATATGGTATATTATTTACACAATTAAAACGGTCAGTCAAGAAAACACCAAAGTAGCGCTGAACACAAATATTTTTCTCTCATCCTACGCCCCTGAGACAACGTTGTCGTTGACAATTCCCCTTGTGACCCATGGCTAGAACCAACACTGTTTACAGGGGAAAGTTGTTGCATCTAATGGGCAACAGTTTAACCAAGTTTTTGTCATTGATGCAGCATCGTTCTGGTCAGAATATCTTGCCTCCAACACCAAAGATTACCTCAACAAGTGCAGAAGAAGCTGGTTTGGCCCGATATTTCCATGCAAGTACAGCTAAGTTTGGGAAACTTTTTTGGTTTCTTTTCAGAACAATAATGGATTGGCATCCTGAGGCAAACATGGTGTGCTCTTGTAAACTGGGAGCTCATGTGAGGCAGTGTGGGGCCGCAGCTGTTTGAAACTCCGTGTAGGAAAATAGTTTGGACCATTTCCTTTGCTGAATACTAATGTCAGAGGTGGCATTGCCTTTTGGACAGACACACTCAACTTTTGCAGCAAGGAATTTTCTTATAATGATCTGCTCCTCACCGTTGCACCAGTCTAATTTAAATCTTGGCTCCATCGTTGCAGCCATCTGAAAGCATTCCTCAAATGTCACTAGTCATCGCTCTAGTGAGGTTTCTAAGGTCGACACAAACTTCTTTTCTGAAACAAGGAATAACAGAGCGTGATATGACATCTTTTTCTGCCTGACACCAGCCTGCGACGTCCTGAAAGGGCTCTAACCACCTCACGAAGTTCCTGCATGATTTCCATATGCTGATAACTGAACTGGGCAGTGTAGCTTATATATGTGTGTAATTATCATCCTTTCATTTCACTAGTGTACTCCAAACATTCATTCATTCATTCATTTTCTGTACCGCTTATCCTCATTAGGGTCACGGGGTACTCCAAACAACATGTCCAAAATGTTTGGGAAGCTATTTTAAAGACTTGTATAAAGCAAGGTATTATGGGAGACTTCCTGCAATTCTGCTTCCTGTTTGCAACCACAATTCAAATTCAAGAAATGAAATGGAATTTAGAGGTCATTCACAATTCAATTCTGAAATATGTACAGCCCAGACACCCAGCCAATCGCAGGGCACATGCAAACATCCATTCACACTAACAATCTTTGGCAATTTCGAATCTCCAGTTGACATAACATGCATGTTTTTGGAATGCGGGAGGAAACCGGAGTACATAGACAAATCCCAGGCACGCAAGAGGAGAACATACAAACACAAATGCCCAAACGGAGATTCGAACCCTGATCGTCTAGATCTCCTGACAGTGAGGCCAACACACTTCCAGCTTTCACAATAAAGGACTGGGTGTTACATCCTTTGTGACTGCACTGAACAAAATAATGGTCTGGGTCCATCAATCCATCTTCTATGGCTCTTATCCTCACTAGGCATATCCCAGCTGACTTTGGCGAGAGGTGTAGTATACCTTGGATTGGTTTACCACACTCACATTCATATCCATGGACCTTTTAGAGTCGCCATTTACCTAACATTATGTTTTTTGAAATGTGGGACGAAACCACCCGAAGTACCCGAAGAAAACCTACACACGCACGGGGAGAACATCCAAACACCCCACAAAGATGACCGATTAAGATTTGAATCTAGATGTTTCAGATCTCCTGACTGTGTGGCCAACATGCTAACCACTAGGTCCCAGTCCACTTCAAAATTATGACAAACATTTAATTTTGTCATTATAATACATGTTATTTATTGAAATACATTTTGCCATTCTATTTTTCTATTTTTTCCATTCTAGAAGGGGCAAAAAGATAAAACATACACCTTAAAGATCATTAGCAATTAATATTTGGGGATTGGTGAAGGAAAAACTGTGCTAAACACTTGTTCAATAATTTACACTATAAACAAGAAAGTCTCCCACTTCCTTAATAATTTAGACGTAAGCTAATGTTGATTTATTCAGGAAGGTCTGTGCCACCAGCACCGCCCGAGGTGTCCAAATTTGAATTAAAGTAGGACAGTAGCAGGCGAGTCTGTAATAACATTTGTATAATTTTATTATTGCTCTGGGCTCAGTTCATTTCCTCCTCCAGTAGTTGCGTGAAATTGTTTGATTTTCCAAAGTGCCTTGAGTGTGCGGCTCTGGGCTTGGAGGGAGGAGGTGCAGGAACAGGAAGGCATGCGACACTCTGATGCTGTCACACAGACGCGCACACACACATGCACACACAGAAAGATAAATACCTTTGTTATTGCAGGCTTTGTTACATCGAATCGCTTAATAATTCACAGTGTTGAGAATATGATTGATATTCTTACTCACCTTGTCACTTATGATGAATATTTGAGCCGATGCATCTGAGACATGCAATAACTCATCACATCACATACATTTTTCTTAATGTCCCTGCACATCAAAATGTGGTTCTTATGCAAATAAACAAAACAAAAAAGTAAATTTGGAAGATTTTTGCAAATTGAGTTGTGTTTTGCTTATTCTTTGGCTATTCTGTAGGTGTTTTTTGTGATTCCACCACACAATGGTACCAGTAATGGCAAAGAAACAAAGTGTGACGAGAAATGAAACTTACTACAACATAGGAAAAGCTTTGATGCTGAGTACAATATAAATAGTGAAAACACTTACTATCTCCAGCAATACCAATAAATGTGTGCTATTATTTTGTTTTACTTTTTGTAAACACTTCTTCATCTCTTTTTGCACTGTTAAAATATGCAGCGTTAATAATGCTTTCTAATGGTGACAGTTTGACCCCAGAATAGATTTAAGGAGCTTTGTCTAGTCATTTAGCAGTATATTCCCAAAACCAACAGTGGGCTCCTGTCTTGACATAGATGATCTCTGGCTAGTGTTTGTTGTTGGTCCTCACAAAGAGCAGCGTTCACGTAGAAGATCTTTTACTAGGATTTTTGCAGTCATTTTAAATAACAAAAGTGTTGTCATACAGGGAATCTTTGACAAGCGTTTTTGCAGTCGGTTCTCAAAAACAGCAGAGTGATCCTGTCATATACTGTAAAGGATCTTGACTTGTGTTTTTGCAGTTGATCCTCAACAACAGCTAAGTGCATGTCTTGTCTAATGGAGGATCTTAAACAAGTATTTTTTTTTACAGTAGGCCTCAAAAACAGCAGAGTGCTCCTGTCTGGAGGCATGTGTTTATTTGCAGCTGCCTGTTAAGTGCTCATGACACCAAAACACACACACACACACACATATATATATATATATATGTGTGTGTGTGTGTGCGTGTGTGTATATATATACATATATATATACAGTATACAGTACATATGTACATATATACACATACATATACACATTTACTGTATATCCATACTGTATGCATACACATATATATGTGTGTGTACATATAGTATATATATGTGTCTGTGACATATATATGTGTGTGTGTGTGTGTGTGTGTGGTGGTGATGGGGAGGGGGTGGGTGTGTGCAGTCTAATGTGGTGTATGTTGCAGCGTGCAAAAATAAAGCAAAACGGGTAGGCATGTCACGATAACAAATTTTGCTGAACGATAATTGTCAAAGTAAGTGATAATTGATATTGACAGCATCTTTAGAGGCAGCACAATGGATGAATGGGTAGCAAGTTTGCCTCACAGTCAGGAGGTTCTGGGTTCGAATCTCCGTTGGGCATCTCTGTGTAGAGTTTGCATGTTCTCCCCGTGCATGCGTGGGTTTTCTCCGGGTACTCCGGTTTCCTCCCACATTCAAAAACATGCATTTTAGGCAAACTGGCGATTCTAAATTGTCCATAGGTGTGAATGTTTGTATGTCTTTGTTTGTCTATATGTTCCCTGCGATTGACTTGGCGACCAGTCCAGGGTGGACCCCGCCTCCCGCCCAAAGTCAGCTGAGATAGGCTCCAGCACACCTGCGACCCTAATGAGGATAAGCGGTATAGAAAATAAATAAATGAATGAACATTTTTAGAGACCATTTTTTTCATTAGTTATATGGCATAATAATGCAAACACATCATATCAAAAGCAATACACTAAAACTTCTCAAAAGTATTTTAAATTGATTCCAGATTCATTGTAATAGCTTTATTAAAGTAAACTATTTTAATGACACTTTTATTCTCCTTTACAAGTGGGTAGCATGTTTGCCTCACAGTCAGGAGGTTCAGGGTTTGAATCTCCGTTGGGCATCTCTGTGTGGAGTTTCTACCCGTGCGTGTGTGGGTTTTCTCCGGGTACTCCAATTTCCTCCCAAATTCCAAAAACATGCATGTTAGGTTAAATATGCGACTCTAAATTGTCCATAGGTATGAATGTGAGTGTGAATGGTTGTTTGTCTGCCCTGCGATTGACTGGCGACCAGTCCAGGGTGTACCCCGCCTCTCGCCCAAAAGCCAGCTGGGATAGGCTCCAGCATACCCGCGACCCTAATTAGGATAAGCAGCATAGAAAATGGATGGATGAATTATTCTCTTACCACTATTGGACAGAATTTGCACTGCTCTTATTTTGAAGGCCTGAAGTTGAAGACTGTTGAAAAGGTGCTTGTACTATGGCTAAGTGAGATAGCTATTGAGTGCTTCTTGAAGCCTTGGCTGTTGTGTCTATTTCACACAACTTGCACAAAGTTAGCGGCCAATCTAAAACGCTGTTTTACATTCACAAGCACTAAAGCATCTTATACTGGACACACACACAAACACAGAGTAGCATTAGCATTAGTAAACCAAGCTAACCCAACTAGCTTATACTAGTCCAGGAGAAGACTTGTTAGTGTTTGTGAGGACTTGCCGCAATGCATAAGCAGCTTGTGCAAGCTCTCCGCACCGTGAGAGAGCAGTCTGAACACAGTGAGGGGGAACTAGGCCGCTGCAACCGAGCCAAATATACCAGCATGAAATAGACAGTGACGCAGACAAATATCCAACATCCGATATGAAACCAACTACACCAATGTGCAGAGTGAAGCAGATTGTGGTGTCGTGAGCATGTTTAGTCTTTGTGAAGGTATGTTGCTGTCTTCTGCTTTATTTTATGGGTAATTTTACAATAATTACTACTATGTAATTGAAGAAAAACTGTGATTACCTCACAAACACACCTGAGACCCCAATGTTTCTGACACAGGAAGGGAAGGGTTTCAAGTTCTGATTGGTTTCCTCAGGGCTTCCAATTTCCCACCCTCACATATGTTGCGTTCCCCCCTCATCCCCATCATGCCTCCTCCTTCTCCAATTCCTTTATGCAGAGCAGCACAAAGTGTACTTTGATGAAACACATTTGTTTGACTTAACTCTTGCCTCGCCATCATGTCTACATCTTGGAGGCCGCTCGCTGGCCCAACAGCAATGGGGCCTAATGAGAGGATATATGTACAAGTGGCCCACTTGACCGCAGGAGCTGCTGTGCTCCATTTGGGTTTTTTGGTCTGCTTGCATTATTAAGGAAACCTTTATTATTGTTGCCCTCTAGTGGGAACCATATAATGGGATTACATTTTATTGGAGCCTCACAGCGTAAACCAAGCAGCCCCCTCCTCATTGTCTATCTCCCCCTCACCGTCAGTGACTCTTTAGACCATTTTTGGGCATGGATCGTGAGGTTTCGAGGGCACGAGCGCTTTGTCATAGCTGTCAAACGTGTTCAGCAGAAAAGTCATTTTTATCTCTTATTTTGATATTGCAAATGGACTACAACCCCGCTCACAAGTGAGCAAAATAAACCCTTGGTCGCCAGCGGTACTACTAATCCACATTGTTGACACACAGAAAAGTACAAGTCGTTGAATTGCCAGAGGCAGGTAAACCCTAAACTCTATCATGGCCTCACCTACCTTTCCAAGGAGCTGCCACAGATGCACCCACCTTGCCACTAAGATCATCCAACTGGAACAGCCAATAGCCACGCTGCACCAGATGCATGAAGCCGAACTTCAAATGGACACCTTTGTCTTTAATATCAGGAAGCCCAAGTCCAGTTCCGACTTTGAACCGACCTCGGGCACTCCGGCGGCTGCTTCCTAAGTGACCGGCGCTCCCTTGAAAGCTAACCCGGGTGCCAGGCAAAGATCTCTCATCACGTCAACTCTTTACAAATCCACTATGTGGTCCTCGTCGCCCCTGGCGGCAGGAGAAACAAACATGTTGTGTTTTGAACGGGTTTCAAAACCACGCATCCAAAAATAGATTCAACTTTATTGACAAAAGCATATCAACAGAAATCAAAGTTGGCAAAGTAACACATTTTAATGACAGCTAATTGGATTAATTGTTAATGTTTTCCTCATCAATAATGAGATAGAGAAGCCACTTGTTAAAAAACTGATCTTTTACATTTTGTGTGATACTGAGAAAAGTAATAACTAGGTAATTCAAGCTATTCATAATCTTAAAGACATACTCTAAATGGGATTGGGTCATTCTAATTATATGAATATACATATATTTAGAAGTGTGTGACAAAGAAACAAGGCAACAAATAACTTTTATAATTATGCATTTAATGACACAAAAAACATTTAAGAAATAAACACACACATTGCATACAGAAGATAATTGGATATTAACAAAATACCAGGTAAAATAAGGGCACAAAAAATACTGCAAATTAAAAAAAAAAAAAAGATAAAACAAGTGAAATACCAAATATTTTGAACAATTTAAGAAATAAATAACATATATAATTTTTTATTTAAATAATAATAAGTGTGTGATTGTGCCTGGATAGTTGCTGCCTCTTCGAGTGGTGGGGTGTGTTGCCCGGGTTCCTCTCTGATACGGGGTGGGGATGGCGGTGGTGGTGTTCGGGGGTTTGGGCCGCCGGAGTCTCCTACAGTAGCGCGCATGGTGGCTAGTGTGTAACATCTGGGTGAGGCTGCTCCCGGGCTGCGGTCGCTGAGCGTCCGGGGCCTCGCCTCGCCTTGTGCCGGCCCCTGCCCCGCAGTGGGTCCCGGGAAACAGGGGGGCCTACTGCCCAATGGCTCGTCCTCTGGGAGGGAAAAAAATATATAATTTCCCTCCTAGTCTTACTATCCCTCGCGCCCTCGCCCCCCCCACTCCATGCAAACAAGCACATAGGATCTTGGGGAGTGCGCGTGCTCCATAGGGGTGTGTGTGTGGGGGGGGGGGGTCACAAACATGACCTCCTTCTGTCATGCCCTGGGGGCCGCAAACTCCCCAGTTTTAATTACACTTATTCACTATACATAGACTCACAGACACCTCACATTCATTTTTGGGGGGCGGGACTTGTGTCACAGGGTGGGCAGAGCTTCTTAGCCGTGCTCAGCCGGCGGAGTGGTTCTGCCCATAATGTCACGCAGTTTCGGCTCCTCAATTTTAATTGCCTACACACACACATCTCACACTTCCTAACACTTTTAGTTGGGTGGGGAGGCGGGGATTAGAGGGTCCTATTACACCCCTGTGTTCTTGGACGGTCCCTGGGGCTAGGGGCGGTGGGGGGGGATTGTTTCGGCTCCGAATCTCAGTCAGCGGCAGTGCTGGGAGGAGTGCCTGCGTGCGTGCGGCGCTCTGTGGATTTTCCGGCGGGCGGGTATGGTGGTATGGCCCCGTGTCTCGGGGGAGCTCGCGGTGATGCTGCTCGCTGCATTGGGGGGGTGGCACATCCAGGTGCATATGTGAAAATGTAGGTGTGTAAGTGTATGTGTGTTGGCATGTGTGAGTATGGGAACAGGGTTTGGTGTGGGTACTGGGGCTGGGGTGGACGAGTCACAGGGGTTGAGAGGGGGGGGTAGACCCATGGGCCCTCTATAGGCGCCTGCCTCTGGCGTTGGGGAAGGCGATGCCCCACGGCAGTTGTGTCTGGGGTGCCCTGGAGCTCCCGGGGTGTTGGGTATGCCCCTGCTTTGGGTGGCTTCTGGGCCCGGGGGCTCGGGAGCGGTTGTCCTGCTTGCCCGAAGCTGGCCGGCCTCTGGCGGGTGTTCCGGCGGTTGGCGCCCGGGCCCCCCCTGTGGCCCTTACTCGGCTGCCGAGCGGCGTCAGGCCGGGTCTCCCTTGCACCTCTTCGGAGTGGACTCACGGTTGCCTCTTGGGGTGGCAGGGTCGGGCATTCCCCTCTGTAGGGAGCCTGCTGGGGGGCCCCGCTCCGGCGTCTTCCTAGTCGGACCCTCACTTTTGGAGGGAGTGTGGTTTGGGATGCATGGCGGTGTATGAATATGTGCATATATATATGTATATATGTGTGTGTAAGTATATGTATGTGTATACATGTGTATATGTATATATATGTATATGAATACATGTATATTAGTATTATCATTATTATTATATGTATATATATTTTTTTTTCTTTCCCCTGTATTTTTTGCTCATTTTGCTCTGTGACTGTTCTGGTTGTTGCTGAAATTGTGATTATCACGGTTGTTTATAATATGGTTGAAATATGTTTGTGAGGTTCTTCTGCACCCTTTCTTATATCCCTCACCCCACCCCCCACTCGTCCCTTTTCAGGTCAGGTCAGGCATCGAAATGTGGCGCAACAAAATTCATAATAAACGCAGTCAAATGCCAAGGGAGACTCATTTGGATTATGAAGTCTCCCTTGGCAAAGCAATTTTGCTCAGCATTTAAACGCAGCTTGACTCCCATTCAGCTGTTATGATGCTGGACAAGACAAAATTTAAAAAATTATTATTATTAATAATAACACGCCGCGCGGTGGTCGAGTGGGTAGCATGTTGGCCCCACAATCAGGAGGTTCAGGGTTCGAATCTCCGTTGGGCATCTCTGTGTGGAGTTTGCATGTTCTCCCTGTGCGTGTGTGGGTTTTCTCCGGGTACTCCGGTTTCCTCCCACATTCCAAAAACATGCATGTTAGGTTAATTGGCGACTCTAAAATTGTCCATCAGTATGAATGTGAGTGTAAATGTTTGTCTATATGTGGCCTGCGATTGACTGGCGACCAGTCCAGGGTGTACCCCGCCTCTCGCCCAAAGCCAGCTGAGATAGGCTCCAGCATACCCGCGACCCTAATGAGGATAAGCGGCCAACAAAATGAATGAATGAATGAATAATAATAACATGTGCACAGCAAATACAAAACCTGTAAATATATAATAAACTTACAGAAGGTAAAATTGTAGAGCAGCAATTTAAAAAACACAAAACAAAGTGACTACTATTTTGTTTTCATTTTTCTTATTTGCACTAGCCATTCCTCTTTTGTCAGTGATTCTGTAGCTGGGCAATGTATGGAACTGGCCACATTTTGCAAGTATTGTACTGTTCTGTACGCTGGTAACTTCTTTTTTGGGGGGGGGAACGTTCTACTGGAGCCTGCATAGGAACAAAACAAGACTGTATGCTTGCCCTGATGGTGTGAGCATTTGAGGGGTTAGAATTGCAACTGTGGATGCTACTGCTGGTGCAGAGACGTTGGGAAACCGTCCACAGTTTTGTGGAAAAAATCAGTTGTAAATCAGCTGACCCCTGTTTAAGGATGAAACCAGGACTTGAACATGCATTTTTTCTTTGAAAGCCTGAGGAAAATGGCTCGTCCAAGACATTGTTCAGAAAAGCAACATATTTTGGTTAAAAAGTTTATTGAAGAGGGAAAAACAAAAATGGAGCAAAAAATATTTGGCTATTCAGCTAAAATGACGTCCAATGCCTCTAATAGAGAGCAAAACCAGAAACACATGGCAGAAAACGCAAGACAACTATCAAAATGGATCAAGGAATAACCAGAATGGCTTAGCCAATGATCAGCTCCAGGATGATCAAAGACAGTCTGGAGTTACCTCAAAGTACTGTGACAGTGAGAAAACGTCTGTGTGAAGCTAATATATTTGCAAGAATCCTCCGCATAGTCCCTCTGTTTAAAAAAAGGCACGTGCAGAAGAGGTTACAATTAGTCAAAGAACAAATCAACAGGCCTGAAGAAAAATGGAGGAACATTTTGTGGATTGCTGAAAGTAAAATTGTTCTTTTTGGGTCCAAGGGCCGCAAACAGTTTGTGAGATGACTCCCAAATTCTGAATTCAAGCCACAGTACACAGTGAAGCATGGTGGTGCAAGCTTCATGATATGGGCTTCTTTCTCCTACTATGGTGTTGGGCCCAATTATCCCATACCAGGGATCATGGATCAGTTTGCATATGTCAAAATACTTGAAGAGGTCATGTTGCTTTATGGTAAAGAGGAAATTCTCTTGAAATTGGTGTTTCAATAAGACAATAACCCCAAACACACTAGCAAAGGTGCAACATCTTGGTTCCAAACCAACAACATTTATGTTATTGGGTGGCCAGCCCAGTTCCCGGACCTTAATCCAATCTATAACTTGTGGGGTGACATCAAAAATGCTGTCTTTGAAGCAAAACCAAGAAATGTTAATGAATTGTGTCATGTTGTTAAAGCATCTTGGAGTGGAATAACAGCTGAAAGGTGCCACAAGTTTGTTGACTCCATGCCACACCGATGTGAAGTAGTTATAAAAAACTGTGCTCATACAACTAAATATTAGTTTAGTGATTAACTTGTTTAACCTGTAGCAATAAAAATATACTAATAACAGTGATTAATCTGGTTAGTCACATAGGACTGCTATTATTTTGAACACTATTGTAGATATGAATCTGATATTTATCCGATCTAGTGCGGTCTTAACAGTTAGGTCGCATATACTATATCCAACCTATACTTCATAGAAAGGCCAAGACTTTGATAAAGGTACTCACCACTGCAGGCAAAAGTTCTTATTTCATTCCAAAATTATTTTAAAAAGGTGTAAGTAAAGCAACTCATGCCACCCACATGCTCCTCAAAAAAGACGTTGCAGCAAGTTCTACATAAACTCCCAAAGCTAAAATTCTTTCTTCTTAATCTCCTACATGGAGTCATTAGTTCTAGAAAATATTTACTCCCACTGAACAAAATCCTTGAAATTGCCACAAACACATCAAGGAGAGCACACACCGCTGCAATCTTTACTCCTGTAAACACATTAAAAGATTTGTGATTACTTCCTGGAAGTTTTGCTCTCACAGTATCATTTAGTCACATTTTTTTGGTAATGTGACCAATGAACAAAAAAAATCAGATTTTAACAAAAAATCTGAATTGGGGATCATACCCTGCAGTGCGAACATAGCCTGAGCTACCTCTGCTGTGTGTTGCCATATTGTTCATTTCCTGCTCTATGGTTATCATTACAATTTTACTCTTTGCCATCATTTGTACCCTTCATCATTGGCGGCATCACACACAAAAAAATAAAATAAAAAGCAATGCAGAGCTTGTCTGTTTCATTACCTTTAAAGAACCCGCTGAAACAACACACATACATGCACACTTCACAGTTTACATGAGCAGAGATCCAAAAAGATGTGCACCTTAATTGTTTATCTGACAACCGACTGTGACTTTGCAACACTTCACCACTATCCTATACAAGTCATTTCCATTGTTAATATTTCTTAGCCAATGGATTCCATGCTCTACATTAGAGCTCTACTTTCCAAAGCATTGTACTGGAATGTGCCAAAGCTAATATTTGATCATCTATTCTGGCCTCAAACTGTGCAGTCCTTCAGGGCACACGATGAGTCAGGCTTTGGAGCAGCTTCAACACTTTCCCTAATGCACCCCACTCTCTTACATAACCACGGGACATTAGCGGGGCATGATTATAAAAGTTACTTTTTGGCTTGCAACCCTAGACATTAAAAGTGAAGAATGCAAGATTTTCCCTCAATGGGTTTATGGTTACACTTGAGAAGATGTGGAGACATCTCTTAAATCATATTGGCTCTTTGACCTCTCTGCCTGGCTTTGATGACTGAGCCCCTCATTTCATTTCATTTATGAATTTATTTATTCATTTGTTTTTGTGCTGTCTGTTTTTGGTTGTGTCTCTGTGTGAGGGATGGGTTTTCAATTACTCATCTTGTTAAATCCGCAAGTGTGGGGTAGTGGGGGGAGGGGTCCAAAGTGGAAGTATTTTTGTTTGTGTTGCTGTATGGCTTGATGTGACGTATCTTCCAATTAAGAAAGTTGATAAAAAAATACAAAAGTGAATAGAAGTTGAACAGAAGAGTTTTCAACCTGGATCTGAACATTGCCAAAGTTGAGGATTGTCGCACATCTGCTGGAAGTCTGTTCTGGATTTTGACAGCATAAAACTGAAACGCAGCCTCACCATGTTTAGTCTTAACTCTGGGCACCAGCAACAGACCACTCTCTGACCTTCTTAGAGCCAGAGATGGTTCGTGTCGCTCTAACATGTCGTGGATGTACTTTGGTGCAAGGCCATGAAAAGATTCGGAAGCAGAGCTGTTTTAAAGTCTATTTTCTGAGCAACAGGAAGCCAGGGTAGAGACCGGAGTACTGGACTAATATGCTCATATTTCATGGTTCTAATCAGGACTTTCTGGATGTACTGCAGCTGTTTTACAGCTCATTTAGAGAGCTCGGTGGAAGGCCGTTACTGTAGTCTAGCCTGCTGGAGACAAAGGCATGTTTTACCCTCCCTAAATCTGCCTTAAACACTATTCCCTTGGTTTTGGCAATGTTTTAGTTGGTAAAAAGCTGCTGATGTTACTTTTTATTGTGGCTGTTAAAGTTCAGATCTGAGTCTGTTTTTAGACTAAGATTTCTAACCTGTTGACTAGGTTTTAAAGAAAGAATCTCAAGGTGACAAATAACACTTTCTCTTTGTTTCTGTGTGCCAAAGACAATGGTTTTACTTTTGTCTGGGTTTTGCTGGAGAAAGTTGTTTTGCATCCACACACTGATTTGTTTGAAGCAGTGACAAAGTAAATCTGCAGAACCAGTGCCATCAGTGACACATAAATCTGAATGTCGTCTGCACAGCTGTGGTAGGACACACAAGGAAGCATGTACATATTGAACAATAGGGGTCCCGGGATTGACCCCTTGGGGAAGCCCACAGGGACATTTGATCTTGAACCAGTTTAGAGCAGTACTGGAGATCCCCACCTGCTTTTATCAATAAGATCTCATGGTCAACTGTGTCAAAGGCAGCACTCGGGTGTAGCCGAACTAAAACTAAGACTTTGCCAGCATCAGTGTTCAGACGGATATTATTTGTCACTTTGATCAGAGCTGTCTCAGTGCTTTGGCGGGGCCTAAATCCAGAGTGGAAAGTATCAAACACATTGTTAGAGAGGATGAAGTCAGTAAACTGTTGGCATACAACTTTTTCTGCCTGCTTTTCCCAGAATGACATGTTTGATATGGGCCGATATTTGTTCAGTATTGTGGCAGCTAGACTGCTCTTCTTCAGAAGAGGCGTAATGACGGCTGTTTTAGGGCCATTGGAAATGTTCTAGTCTGAAATAAGTTGATAGAAGTTGTGGTAGCAAACTGCTCAGAGCAGGCAATTCTCAAGAAAGAAATGATTTTTTTGCCCATGACATAATGTAATATAAACATCTATATTTTGTTGATTATTGCTCAGTGTCAACAATATGTTGACTCTCTTCAAAATTCATAGGGAACATCTTTCCCATCCTTAAAAGAATACAACTGACACAGAAAGTGGGCCATCAACACATGACAATGATTATCACAGACATTTAAGTATGGTGAAAAGAATCACAAAAAGAGAGAGAAGATGTAGCATTGTAATATTAATTGTTAATATTAATAGCATATAATTGTGAACAGATGGAGTTGAGAGAAAGAGAACCTGTTGCATTATGGGAAATGCCCGACAATCTGTGCCTTTTTGCAGGGAGAATACTTGATGGCAGACCTGCCAACATGTACAGATTTATTGTACTCAAAATGCAATTTGACTCTTAAATATGTTTGTATGCTTCTCTGCTCTCCATTTTCTTGCATTTCCTGGTATCAGTTTCAAGTTCAATCTGTACAGTGCAGATAAATAAATAGTGACACAGTTTTTCAATAGGATTTAAAAGGTAAGGTCCCCTAGGAGGGACGAGGCAGAAATAATTGAGAAGCACTGAATTAATCTAACATGAATACTTTTGGAAAGTGGGAAGTAACCAGAGCACGCCGAGAAAACTCATGAAAGAACAGGGAGAACATGCAAACTCCATACAGAGATGCTGCAACAGAGATTTAAACACAGATGTCCTGACTGTGTGGCCAACATGCTAACCATCAATCAGGAAAATAAGTTCACTAAAAGTAAGTATGACTTACTTAAAACCTGTTCCTCTTGTCCAACGCCATATCTCTCCTTGTGTTTGGTCCAGAGTAAATCCAAAGATCTCTGGAGGTTTTTACATCTGATGCGTATTTCAACACCCGAGTGCCAGGACCCTCATGAATGGGCTCCATTTACGTGGAAAATGGCTAACGTGTGGGATTTTGAAGGCCTGCAGGCTGTCTGCTCACTATCAGACTAATGGCATAAAAATGTGTGTATGCATGTGCGTGCAGCCTCCACACACTTAAGTCTTGGTGAATCATGTGCCAGCCACTAACCTCGAGGGCAAATAACTTTTTAACAACACTTTAAGCCTCCGCTTTCTTCCTCTATGTGGGACAGGAAGGTCTGGTGTAGTTGCTGGGTTAGCTGGGCATTCTTCCAATAACAAATGTGTCATCGGTACCGTAAAAAAAAAATTGCTTATTATTATGCAATTCACTTTTAGCGCCAGTCAAAAGTATGAAAACACTTTTATATTGTACTGAAAGAGAAAGTGTCTTTAAAGTTTTGCAAGTACAGTAGCCGTCAAACATTTGGAGACACTTCAGCATTTCTGCATTCTATTGTACGTCTCTTAACAGTTGACAAAATTTCAGAAAAAACTTTGCATTGTCTTGAATGAGAAATATTTGAACCTTGCTCCAGATAGGCTCCAGCTCAAGAGCAATGCCTGAACAGGACAGGCAGCATAGAATCAATGAATTAAAAACATGTTAACTTACTTTTATAACTGCATGCATTTGTAGTGTATAGAAATGTAGAGACGATAAATAAATATAGATTAATATGGTAAATGTAGAGCTAAGCAACATACTGTACCTTCAACACGTTGGTCATCAAAGTTCATGTTTCACTGGTTTTGGTTTTGGAATGATCAAACAACTTTAGAATGATAGCTGTGTAGTAAATAATGGTTTACCATGATGATAGTTTGACACTGGAACGGATTACCACACTGTGTGACAATTGACAGATAACGCTTTCACCAGTAGAGGGCGAAGTAATGTGTGTTTTTTTACCATGACAAGTACAATTTGTGCTCACTAAGTAGTTCTCTCACACACACACATGCACGCCTGTTCACGTGAAAGCCTTGTAAAAAAAATATGCACATTGAATTGTGGCCACTCTGAGGGCTTCCATTTGGCTGAAATCATGCATGGCTGAACATTAGAAATGAGCTCTCACACACATACGCTTCGGGCGCCGATTCAGTCTTGATTGGGGCAAAGAGTCGGGGTGGGGAAGTGTGTGTGTGTGTGTGTGTGTGTGTGGGGGGGGGTCCTGGAATAACTTAATAGTGAGGAAATCATTCAACAAGTGCGTGTGTATGCAGCAAATAGGTTGTGTTTGATGGTGTGGCTGAAAAAACGAGGGGGACAAATCAAAGGCAATCTATATAATTATCATCAAGTCCTGTATTTCCCTGGCAAAAACACTCCGTCCATTTGTGGAGAATGCCTGCAGGCAAAGATACATCAAAACTAATCATAACGATTAAAATCAGCTTCTCTGAAACGCCAGCCTGTTTTAAATTCAAAGAAACGGAACAGATTTTTTCATTTGATTGCATTTAACATTAGAAAAGAAGAAAAAAGAAGACTTATGTTGTCTCGATGCAAGCTTCTCTTTGAGTCTGGGAGGCAGCGACATCGGCTAATTGTGTCCTGATCTTTGCCTTCCGGGCTTCCAGAGCCCCGCAGCAAGTATTCCCTGTATTCTCTTCTGTCTACCTTAGCCAAGCTATTGCATTTCTCCCTGGCGGTGGCTGGTGAAGCAGATCAGCTGGTCCTAAATCGGAAGGTTTTTTAGAAAGAAGGTGCGGGAAACGCCAGGTAAGCGGAGATTTCTTCATCTTCTTCGCAGCCGCTTTTACGCACGTGCTGCACGCGCTTCGTCGCCACATTTAAGCAGCGCTTCCTGGTTGTTCTTGCTGGTTGAACCCCCCCTTTCGCCGTCTCGTCGAGCTTTAGCAACACCGACATGTCGGGTGTGTGAGTTTCTCGAGCAAAGCGTCAGGTTTAGGTGATAAGGTCGGCGCGTCATCGTCGAATCTCCGTCTTCTTCCTCGACGTGAACTGCCAAACTCGCCGTCAAGTGACGGGAAAAGCTGCTCAGCACCTTTTAAAAGCATTGTAAAGGTGAAATAACAATCCTATTTCCTGGCTCTCCCACATTTTCGGCTGAAGGGCGCCATTGTGGAGTCATTTTGCCGAAGGCGTTTTTTCTTTCCCCGAAGAAGACGCGGCGTAGCCTTTTTAAGCAGTTTGTGTTTAAAGAAAAACAACACAGTGCTGTATCCTCTTTCACAAACTGTGCTAGACAAAGCCAACTATATCCATTAGTCACCCAGTTGATGAAGTCCGGACATTTACAGCCTAAACGCGCGTTTTACAACCCAAAACAATATAAATACAACTTCATTCACGACAGTGCCATTTTAAAGCACATACAAAAGTTACTGTCGGTTTCTGGGGGGAAATAAAGACGAGTTAACTGTAGCGCTTGATGGGTGATGTGAGGAGTGTCCACTTGATGGCGCTGTTACAAAACTACACAGCACCCACTCTGCTGAGACCGTGCACGTGACGTCTTCTCGCTGCCTTTTAGACCATCTTCGTCTCAAGCTAAATGTTTGGTAGTTATTTACCTTATTGAACAAAATGCACTTCATTTGGGCACACCCACACTAAATGGCTTTACAAAAGGTAACGATGCTCAGTTGGGATTGACACTGCCAGAGTTACACAATGTCTTTTTATGATGCATTGCAGTTCAGTGACATTGTAAACACAGGATGTACTTAGTTCTGGTTTGGACTGACCCCAGTGCCCATGGGGGAAACAGAACAGAGACAACCCGTCCAGATTATGTAAAGATACCAGTCAGCCTCGGCTTCTACTGAGAGCGTGGCGTGTTTTCAGGACAGTGGTGTCCCACTCTGTGTTGCACTTGTGGTGGTTCTCTACTGGTCTAACTGCTGGACCCACCATCCCCCGTCAACTTTTGCTTTGCGCTGCTTGTGTGTCGTACGGACGCCGCTGTAAGTCCACCGTTGATGTCCTTCCCCTCCCGCTCAAAGCTTGACCAGGTTGCCCTTAAACATGGCATGCACCCCGTGGTAGCATAGCAAGTGAATAACACTGACTTGACATGTGTTCTTGGACATTTTTTTGTGACAGTGTGACCCACTGAAAACATCTCTACCAGCTGAGAGTCACTGCTCTACAGTAGGGCTGCATATAAGCACTGTTTTCTAAGTCGATTCATCCGAAGCCTGTTGTTTTGATTAGTCGGTTAGGCCCATTATGTTGATCGCAAGGTACCGGTCGATCACGACGGTAGTGTGGGTAGATGGCATAAATGTCACTTAGTATATGTCATACGACATCAGTCATTTTGACATCAAGCTCCCCTCCTGATTTGCTGTTGTTGATTAAGTGGTGAACAGACGTTTCAAGCTACACATGGAGATGCTACTTTCTTTTTATTATTCTGATTAGGGATAGACTAACTCAGCGGTAAGAGGCCTATGGCTGTAGCTGTAATGATGTGGCGCAAGTCTGGACCCCAAACGCAGAGGAGAGAGGCGGCTAGGGTGAACTCAGTAATTTAACAACAAAAGAACCTGCCAAGGGTGGCAGCATGTAACGAACACATGTAGCACAGAAATAGCAGGAATAATCCGCTGTCTCCCAGCTGCCAGCAATCAGCGTAAGAAGATGGGTACGTCATCAGCATCAGGTGCGCCTAGTTGCTCCCCCTCCAGCAGAGACCATTGGGTCTGGAAAGGGGGTACAAAACAAGGGAACGTTGAATGTGACAGTATCAGGTACTAACTGAGTAGAAGCTAAGTAGAAAAAAATTCAGTTATTGATTGTTTGATGACTGCTGAAATCCACTCTGTTTTCTCCACTTCCGTTTGTTAAACTATCCATCCATCCATCCGCCGCTTATCCCCACCAGGGTCACAGGTATGCTGGAGCCTATCCCAGCTGACTTCGAAAGAGAGGCGTGGTATACTCGGGACTGGTCGCCAGTCATTTGCTTGTTCAGCTATTATTTCATTATCAATTAGAAAATGTGACCATGTAGTGCATACTGTAGTTTTACTTTGTAGATGATTTTGGCAGGTGGCAGTTATCAATGAATAACTGGTGGAAGAAGTACCCCAATTGATTACTTGAGATGTACATAGCTCACATGGGTGTACCGGTGCGTGAGCCAGCCTACTGTGGGCTTTGACTATGTGGACTGTTTCAAGTCTTTTTTTTATATCTATTATGGAAATTGGCAGTCATTTGTAAAAACTGGCGAGAGGAACGCCAACAAATCTAAACGTAGTGCAAAAACAAATGCTGGAGCCCAACTTTTTATAACTTACAAACTTATCTGTGCAAGCGAGGAAGCACATGTTAGATGCAGGAATGTTTGGTCCTTCATCAATGGGGTCTTTTTAGCTGCCTCAAAGATATAAAAGTGATGTGGATGTCAGTGATTATCATACACATATGTGTGCTTCCAGGCGACCTAACATAACACAACACGGGCGTCATAAGAGCTCATTCCCACCCACCCCGCATCCACTTCTTTTTCCTGCTATTTTCCATAATGCCTCACAGATTTTACACTCAATCCACCTTTGCGATGACAAGGCTTTGAGGAAATCCAATTCCACCGAGCTGTTTTCAGAACTTAACTCTCCACAGGCACACTTCTTGCTCTTCAAACTCACACACACACACCATCATCTCCACAAATTAGTCAGGGAACAAATTACCTGCATTCTGAGTGTGATCCCACGCACTTTGCCGGCTGCCTTACACAGGTCCCCTTTTGAAGAGCAGCCATGTGATTTCTCTCCCGTTTGCCCTGCAGCCCCCCTTGCCTTCTGCGAGGGATTCAGGAGTTGAATTTTAAAACTATGTATGGCTGCTGCCTGCTTGCTTATCAGCGTGTGCACAAATGGCATGCAAATCACACCAGGATCACACACACACATACACACCACATTGCAGGCCTGCACTCAAAGGCAAGCTTAATTGCTAATTGGCTGTCTTAGGTGTGAAACCCACACTGCCAGCAAAGATGCGAGAGTGTGCATGTTTTAAGGCCAATGGTTGAACTAATTAATTTGAATCTGAGTGTTATTAAAATTTATGTAGCAACCCCCTTCCCTTTCCTGCCCACTGTCCTGGTGATGCCTGTAAGCATGAGAACATGTTGTGGTCTGGATGAAACAGCAATGGCGTGATCAATATGTTGATCATGTGGGGTTGTTAAGGTGGGGTGGTGCCTGTATGATGCATGCATTTTCTCTGTTGCTATTCTGTACAACCAGCACTGACTCAAAATAGTACGACAAAGTCGTATTTTGTGGCTTCTGAAGGACTATCAGAACTACAACGGAGACGCCTGTGTGAAAGGGAAATTCCACAATTGTCGGATGTTATGTAAAAGACTATACAGTTGGAGAAATCTCATTTTTTGCAAAGACAAAGGGGAATACATGGTTATTTTTGCACACGATGGGTGGTTTGTGTGTTATTTTGTTACACAAAAACTGCACTACTGTTGTCCATTAAGTTTTGTGAGATGGCCAACTCCCTGCCTGGAATCCAAATGATATAGTCTGATGCATGGCAAGCTTTATCAGCGACTACATCATGGAATTTGCTATTGCTTTTTAGCAAGAATTTAGCAAGAACGGAGAGGTCACACAAGAATACTTTCGACTTGTTTCCAATAAGAATCACTGTTATGTATTTAATATAACATACACCACTGATTTCCTTTTAACTTTTAAAATGTTCACCCCTTGCCAAGAATGCAAATGGAACAGTCTGATGCACACTTTGTTTGGCATATAGTTTATCTTGGAATTTTTACTGCAGTAATTTCTTAGTTCCAGACCCAACTACGACAAATTTCCGTGAAGTACGATTCTTTCGTGGTATATGGAATATTTTTATGGTTAGCGCATTTAAACTAGTTTACGACCTTCTAAATGTGTTTTTGATATTATAAGAGTCCTCTAGACGTTAAATAACACCCATTTAATCACCTTCACACTCGTATTACCCAAAATAGTAGATAGACGTCAGAAAAAATAAAGCATTTAAAACATAAACAAAACTTGTGCTCGTGTGTTTTGCAAAAAAATGTGTTCTGGATGCGCGGAGGACAGGAAGTGACGTCAGGGTTTCTATGTTGAGTTTTAGCTTGGTATGGGTTGCGGCCGCAAAAATAGCCTGTGATTTTATCAGTATTGTGATGATTATGGTATTATTATTGTGCCTGCTCTGAGATCATTCAAACCTCCAATAAAAGCTGTTATTCCGGCTGGCTAAATCTGGCTCTTGTATGTTTCACCGAGCATTAAAGTAACATTACTGCTAACCAGTGTAGACTAGTACACATCAGAACGTGTCTTCCTAATGTTTTACATTGGAATTCAGGTAATTTCACCATTTTTATACTTGAAAATGCTTATTTTAAGCAAAGAAAATTTGCTTAAGTGTGCATTTTTAAACTAATACACCGCATTCAGCAACAAAACAGCATGATTTATTATTTATTAATTAATACAGTCACCCCTTGTTTATCACGATTAATTGATTACAGGCCCGATAACGATAAGTGAGTCTTTGTGAAGTGGGATTCATTATTAATGAATTGAATATATTGATAGTTAAAACATAGAAGATGGGTAGTCTACAGGATCACTGCAGGGACACACGAGACGGCTGCCGCAATTTACATAGCACGCTACCAAGCTAATTAGTTAGCCTCCAATGTATTATTGTAAACTTAAAAAAAATGTTTCAAATGGAGTGGGGAAGAAGAACAAAGTAAGAAGCCAAAAGCTTACCACTTCCACACGGAATGGGAGGACACCTTTTTTCATTGCCCTGCGATTCGCCAGTCCAGGGTGTACCCCGCCTCTCGCCCAAAGTCAGCTGGGATAGGCTCCAGCATACCCCCGCGACACTAATGACATTAAGCGGCAGAAAGAAACGGGATGAATGGATGTCGAAAATGCCATGGCTAATGTAAAGTCATGCTTCATCATTGCAGCATTACATTGCGTTGTTGATCCATAGTCAACCACAATGGCTGCATTGGGAGAGAAAAGAACGCGATAGAGAGTGTGTGCGATGTTGGAACTGCGATGTAGCGGGGGATGACTGTATTTGTGAAAAACGCCATGGACGACTGTATATGCTTTTTCACAAAGTTGGTGCAGTCTGCCAGCACACACAGGAACACTACTCTGTATTTGATATAAAACAGATAGAAAAGAAAAACATAAACAGTGCCATCTGGCGGGCCGCGCATTTATCCCTGTGTTTTGAGTGTGTTGCTACCCGAATTGCAGCTTTGTGGGATGTGTGTGTGTTGGAAGAGGAGGGAAACAGAAAAGGGAGCAAAGGTCAGAAGAGGGCGGGGGTCCGGACCCGTTATGGCAAGGCAAAGGGGGAAAAGAAGGAGTGAAAACAGGATTGGTTTGCCCGTGAAAATGCGACAGTCGTACCTGCTGCCACCGAAAGAGCGACAGCCTGGATTGGAAGAGCCCCGGGCGCTGCGATGCTAATGTTGTCGGGGGCTTTGACTTCTCCCAGCCATTGCAAGCGAGCTGCTTCGCCAGACAGCCACGTCCTCCCCGCCGTGCTCCCGAACCGCCTCCTCGCGTCCGGCAGGCGCCGTTTGCCTACCAAAAAGAAAAAAAGAAGGAAAACGAGAATCAAACCCTTCCGATGGACGAGACGGATATCATGGACTTGACGCATCAGAAGGCGAGGAAGCGACCGCGGCCAATCACTCCCGCGGACGAGGCGGTGCACGCGCCCCTCAAACGGGTGCCGATGCGGGCTGCGGAGTGCCGGGAGACCTCGCTCATGTTCGCGGTGCGTGGAGAGCCGGTCCCCGCTGCCTCTCTCAAGCAAAACGACCACTCGGTGACCTCCTCTCCGACCAGCGTCATGCCGGCGCAGGTAGACGCTTTTTGAATGTCAAACCTTCGGATGTGCATTTCTAGTTAGCACGTTTATTTGGGATTTCACTCCGCTTTTAAGCACCAGGCGACATCTATACTCTTCTACCCACCGTATACCTCCATGCTAACTTTCCTGCTGTCGGGTCCTCGCGCGTGTGCCGCAAATGGTGTTTTTGGGTGAAGTCAGCCAATTCATTCATTTTCTGTACCGCTTATCCTCATTAGGGTCACGGGGATGCTGGAGCCTATCCCAGCTGGCTTTGGGCGAGAGGCGGGGTACACCTTGGACTGGTCGCCAGTCAATCGCAGGGCACATATAGACAAACAAACACTCACACTCACATTCATACCGATGGACAATTTAGAGTCACCAATTAACCTAACATGCATGTTTTTGGAATGTGGGAGGAAACCGGAGTACCCGGGGAAAACCCACACACGCACGGGGAGAACATGCGAACTCCACACAGAGATGCCCAACGGAGATTTGAACCCAGGTCTTCCAGATCTCCTGACTGTGTGGCCAATGTGCTAACCACTCAGCCACCGTGCGGCCGATCTTATTTCACTTTCTCCCAAATTCATTTTTAGTGCTGATGGCCCACAGGAGTGTGGCAACATTCAGGTCAAGGTCGAGCTGCAGGGAAGACTTCATCTTATTTTTCATCCAATCTCACTCGTACCCTTCTCTTGTCTTATCAGGATAATCGCTCCAGCATGTCCAGGCCTATGATCACACGGTCGCCCGTGTCCCCCTTAAGTAACCAGGGCATCCCCACGCCGGCGCAGCTCACCAAGTCCAACGCCCCCGTGCACATCGACGTGGGGGGACACATGTACACCAGCAGCCTGGCCACCCTCACCAAATTCCCAGAATCCAGGTGAGTTTCTGCTGCGGTATAAAACACCCTCACGCTGTCTTGTTTAAGGTGTAATCATGTGTCCCATACAACAATCCAAATGCTGTATGTCTTTGTACAAGAGATGGGCAAAATACTATATTTTTAAATGGCTGGGAGAATGTCTGAATGTTCTGAACTCATGCTTCTACTGAGGTGTCATGCAGACAAAGTCCTTCAGACTGAAAAACATGCCCTCTGCAGGTTGTAGCTGAGTAGTGCACCCCGTTTTGTTTCAATCGCTCTGTGACGGGATCGATCAGCATTAACCGATTCCACGCGTTTGTCAATATTCTTGACAATCACTTAATCGGTATAAAGGGGATGCTTGAATCACTTGCTGAATGCGCGGGACTTGCTGTTTCTATGCTAAGCCACTACTTGGCAAAATGGGTGTAGCTCAACTTTCCATTTTTAGACAGCAAATAAGTTGAGACGAAATCAAGAGCCTCTGCTGGTTGCAACCAAGTAGTGCAATCCAATTTCCTGAGTATCCTGCAGTCTTGTTTTCATGCAAGTGGTGTAGAAAACTGGATACAGTGTGGGACTTCTTCAGACAGCAAACTAGTGCCTCTATTGATGATGAATGGACTTCATCTTGCCTCAGTTACTTCAGGACATGAACAATTCCACATAATGTTGTGTTCTTAAAGCCATGATGTAATGTTTAATGGCTAAAGGAACACGCGTACACGTTACACTGGAATGCATCACATAGTACAATTCACAGTTCCACGTGTCCGGATAGGTGTAGGAAGAAGCAAGGTTTATTTCATCCTACCTCGGCCCCGTTTCACACCAATCACAATACATTGGATCACTTCCTGTATTCCAGCTGTACCAATTATAAATACATAAAACGATAAGTCTGTATAACAATGTGGTAAAAAATGAGTCAGTGTTTGTTATCCCTGCTAATCAATTCATAATAAATATATAATAATAATAATAACTGGTGAAAGAATGAGTAGTACAAACATAGTTCCACGATAAGTGAGTACAAACAATGTACTCCCAAAGAAATGAAGAATTAGTCGTGAGTGTAGTCCTAGTAGTGTAGTGGCTAGACACACGTTGTTTGTACACAGTGCTTCAGGACTTCTCTTCCTGGTAGTTTGTACTACTTGTACGGTTTCTTGAAATCACTATGTTTTTTTTTAATCAATACATTTTCTATGCGGCTTATCCTCATTAGGGTCGCGAGCATGCTGGAGCCTATCCCAGCTGACTTGGGGCGGGAGTTTTCATTTAAATTTTTCCCATTATTATTGATTACTATTACTATTTTTAAAGGCATGAAAAATCGCTGAATGCTCTAAGCTCCATGCAAGTGGCATATGTAGCTGTTCCATTGTTTTTTTTTCTAAATGAGCAAAATGGATGAAGCAGTGCCTCTGCTGGTTGCAGCCAAGTAGTGTGCTGTATTTTACCTCAATTGTTTCAAGATGAAATTAGTCAACATGGTTGCTCACAATGTACACTATTCTTACAGTTATTCATTTAATATTTTTACTATGCATTTTATTTAAGGATATGCTTGCTAAATGTTCTTGACCCCTGTTTCTATGCAAGTGTTCTGTTTTGCAGAATTGATGTAGTTCAACATCAAATGAGGTGAATCAACAGCACCTTTGGTGGTACCATCCACATAATGCACTTTATTTTGTCTCTGTTGCCTGTCCGACATTCAAATTTACACAATTAACAGAATTCTGAATGCTGAATCAACAGTACCTTGTATATTTTGCCCAGAATGGCAATGTTTAAGTAGAATAATTCAGCCCACGTTTAAAAAAAAAAAAAAAGTGAAAAGTGCGGAGTGCAGACAAAGGCAACTTGGTTATTTTGACAGATGTCACAGCAGCAGTAAAAGGCCAAAGGGCACGGGGGGCCATCTGGAGGCTGGGAGGTTGCTGCAGGCCATGTGCCATAGGGTGATTGGCACCCTGCCTGCCTCGGGCAGAGCACGACCAGCTGTCCCTGACCTCTCCAAATCTCTTTTTTTCCTTTCCTTGTCTTTCTTTTGCATAACTCTCCAGGAGCTGTGCATCAGTGCCGGCAAAATAGACATTGCCATGTTGACTTTCTCCTTCTTGCTACGTCTGCACAGAATTGGTCGTCTCTTTGATGGCACAGAGCCCATAGTCCTGGACAGCCTGAAGCAGCACTACTTCATTGACAGGGATGGACACATGTTCCGCTACATCCTCAACTTCCTCAGGACGTCCAAGCTGCTCATCCCGGACGACTTCAAAGTAAGAAAGTGTCATCAGCCAGTCAGCGCTTCTACAAGTCACACAATGCATGGAAAGGTTGCCTTGGGTTACGACTAGTACATACAGTAGATGCTGCCTAAAAAAATACCGGTGGTCTTCCAAGGAAGCAGCCAAAGGCGAAACATATGAAGGCAAAGCAAATGAGCCATCCCTGAGATACACAAATACATTTTCCTACGCGTTGTATTCAGTGCCAAGGGTGAATTACACTACATGTGACCGATTAGTATTCCCACCATTTAACTCTTGTGTACCATTTAGTCAGTAATTACTTGACTTGCCCCCCGGGAGAAAACAAAGAAGCACATCATCTGATAGATTATCCACAGCGAGTCTCCATCAGTGGAAAGTGTGTCAGCTAAAATAAGCTAAAGACAGTCTTAAATTGCAGCAAAGGCCACGTTCCCGCTAGGGAACCAAACGTGAATGTGGCGCGTTTGTAGCAGAGCCGAGAAAAAGCCATAATAAAAGCAGCACAGTGTTTCTGTCACATGAGGATCTTTGACTATCATTGCTGAGGTTTATTGTCTACTGGATTTGTAGTGGAACCTGAAAAACAACAGTGTTCTCCTAACATATGAAATGTCTTTGGCTAGCGTTTCGGGGGTACATTCTTAAAAACAGCAGTGTGCCTGTGTCATAAAGAGGGTCTATTCCCGCTGTTTTTGCCATAGATCCTTAAGAACAACAAAGCACTCCTTTGACAGAGAGGATTTTGGTGTTTTTGCAGTAGTTTCTTAAAAATAGCAAAATGGCCCTGTCATGAAGAGAATCATTGACTCCCAGTTTTGCAGTGGATCCTTACAAACAGCAGAGTCCTTAAAGACAGCAAAGTTCTTCTGTCATATTGAGTCTTTGGCTACTGTATTTGATGTAGAACCTTAAAAACAACAGAGCACTCCTTTCCCAAAGAGGAAGTTTGTTGAGTAGTTGCAGTAGTAGTGCAGTAGTTGCTGAAAAACAGCAAAATCGCCTTGTCGTGAAGAGGATCTATGGTTACCGATTTTGCAGTGGAACGTCAAAAACAGTAGAGAGTAGAGTTCTCCTGTCATAATGAGGATCTTTGACCAGCAATGTTGCCATAAAAGCGGCTGTGCCCCAGTTATAAAGAAGCTATTTGGCGAGCGTGCTCATGTCATATTGAGAATGTTTGGCTACAGTTGTTGCAGTAGATCCTTAAATCGAGGAGAGTGCTTCAGCCACATAGAAGATCTTTGAATGGCAATGTGTCAGTTCATCCTCTAAAACAGTAGAGCACTCCTGTCATAGTCTGTAATTCCATGTTTGCCGGATTACATATAAGTATACTACTGTAAAGAAGTCAGTTGGCTTAGAGGATAATATTAGTTGCAGTGTGTACACGCACCGAGAGACCAATCAGGTATGCTGCTTTAATGATGGACATATAAGACTGCCCAATAACTGCATCAACAGCGACTGAAGAGCTGGTCATTGACGTTGAAGATCGTGCACGTTGACCTTTGGTTGGAGTTGGAATATGTGTTTTCTGTGATTACAGAGTGAAAATTCATTGTTGATATAGTGTTCTGCATGATGACTTGAAATACGAATCACTCACTTGTCCTAGTGACCCAAAGCGACTTTCATCCTCTGCTACAGGACTACAGCTTGCTGTTCGAGGAGGCCAGATACTTTCAGCTGCAGCCCATGCTTTCTGAGCTGGAGCGCTGGCGCCACGACCAAGAGTTGGGCCGGGTGTCACGCCCATGTGAGTGCCTGGTGGTGCGTGTGGCGCCCGACCTGGGCGAGAGGATCACGCTGAGTGGAGACAAGGCCCTGATAGAGGATGTCTTTCCTGAGATTGGCGACGTCATGTGCAACTCAGTCAACGCCGGATGGAACCACGACTCCACACATGTCATCCGCTTCCCTCTCAACGGCTACTGCCACCTTAACTCTGTCCAGGTAGGAACCGCTTGTTAATGCATCACTGCATATCATAGCCAGCTCAAGATTGCCTGCAGGGGAAGTTCCTGTTGACACCAGTGTAGAGAAGGAATTAACAGCTCAACGACAAACTTGTTTTTGTGGAATTTGTTCGGCAGAAGCATACAGTTGACAACAGATCACATCCGATACAAGTGTTTTCCTGAAGGTTGGAAAGGAAGCACAATTATGCAAACTCTATCAGGAGGAAAAATCAGGTGCAAGGATATGCCTTGCACCAACACCATCAGAAGAACTTGTTTATGACAGCTGAAGGCTTTGTTTTGAGGACATAATGATTTGCTTTTTCAAAGGATTTGTTATACAGACAGACTGTTGAAGTTTAAGATATATCTTGACAAACATGCCCTGGAATTGCTAGGAATTAAAGACATTGCTTTTTATGTATTTAGACAGAGGAAGCAAAGAAAAAAATGAGGAGGGAACCAATTATTTACAACATGCGTCTCGTGTCTGATCTGTGGCGAAATAGTATGTGGGCCCATTACAAAAGCCATAAGTCAGCCCCAACAAAGATGTGAATTATCTCCCCAACGTATCTCTGCGCCAGGACACATATTCACCATTGTAACAGCAGGGGACTGTGTGTGGAAGATATTCAATTCTTAGTGGACACATTTGCAAGAACAGCTAACCAATTCAGCCACCGAATCAACATCAAGGAGACAGAGTGCCAAACTTCTAATTTTCAACATAACTACCAGAAAAGACCAGTATTGGTCCAGAGCCACTAGTTAAGAGCATGAGCATCCAAGGAGTACTGTTTCAGAGAATGCTGGGCTGGTGGATGAACTATCTCTCAGAATGGGAAGAGCAAGCGTTGTGTTTGCAAATTTAAGGGAGAGACAGCAAAACAATCAACGGTTTACAGTGTACAGTGCAACAGTACTACAGACTATTCTATTGCACGGTGCTGAAACTTGGACTGACTATAGAGTGCAGGTGAAGAACCTCCTTGTGTATATGATGAGATACCGAACTGTAACGGAACTCATCTCATGGAAAAATAAGATAACTAACGTTGAAGTGAAACGAGCTGGTCTACCATCAATGGAGGACATGCTAATACTGATGAAATTGAAACAGCTCGGACATGTTGAGAAGATGGACCACCAGGAGTTACTCTACCACTGTCGGACCACATATAAATACACTGTAAAAAGAAACTTCAAAAAGTTGGAAGGACAGAGCTGTATGGCTGAATCTGATCAGACCTAAGTGAAACAGTCATTGGTGCCCGCGACTAACTGTTATGATGATGATGATGATGAACGGCAGGGAACGGGTTTGAATTGTCTGAACTGGAATCCCACCTACTAGTCCAAAAATATTTTCCTGGCACAGACTTTGATATACAGTACTCACCCACTGTGTCAGTAACATATTTGTCAATGAGGGCCTGCAAGCACGTGAACAAAATGTTACAAAATGAAATTGCCAGGGCCAACATTTTGAGTCATTCCTGTAGTTGTGTAAAATTAAAACAAGAGCCATCATTTATTATCATAAAAACGCCCATCAGAGTTCACATATCAGTGTTGTCTGCTCACTGTTGTTTACATGACTTGACTCATCCCGGGAAATTCAATACGCCAGCCGTAACCCGCCCTGCTTCACACTACCCGCACCGGGGCTCGAACACATGACCGTCGTAATGGGAGACGAGAGCCCGGACTGTCGGCCGAGCGTTCAGCGCAGCTCTTAAGTCAGAGCGAGTCATTTTTACCAATGTACACTGGCTGGCATTGGTTACATAGCGCTGAATTAATGTCATCAGTTTGCCTACTGGTGATGTTTGTTGCCGTTCGATTGGTTCTGCCCTTGACTGCCTTTGCATAGAGAGGCATTGCTTTCATTTTTTTCTTGTTTATTGTTTTAGTTCAAACTATAAACAATATTTTTGTGAACGACTCTTTCATGTATTTTATCTTGTCCATCTATGGACTGCTTTCCCTCCTCCTTCCTGCAAGGAACTTTTCATTATGGATGACTTTTTTGTGTCAGACTGCACACACCTGCCATCTTCGCCGTTCTCTTACTCATCCAATCAGCAGTCAGAACACACTGTGGATGTGTTCTCAGACTTGCGGTGAGTCAGATAGTTTAAGCTATCTCAGAAGATTTCCTCCAGAACTGAACTGAACCTCACAGAAGTGTCTGAAGAGCTGCGTGCGGCTCCGGACCCACGGGTTGCCGATCCCTGCTTTTTTCTAGAGGATCTTTGACCAGCATTTTGGCAGTTGGCCTTTAAAAAACAGCAAAATGCTTCTGTCATACAGAGAATCTTTGAATGGCATTAACATAGTTAGAATTTATGACTCTACCTTCTGACTATGTCAGCCCTTTGTTGAAGTAAAAGTTTAAAAATGCACATTAGGTCATAAGAATAGCAGTGAAATAGAAGTTCAATGGGAACTGATTTTCCATTGCCTAGTGTTCTAGCATATAAATTATTAAAGAAATGGAGGCATGTTTATATAGATTTCACACCTATCTGGACAGTGTAAGAGGATGTCTCAAAAACAACAAAACAAAACAACAAAACCGACTCTGAAGTGAGTGCAGGAAAGAGTGTGGAGCGAGACAATGAGCATGCTCCCTCCCTGGCAGCTTGTCCCCAGGCGGGGCCCATAATCCTGTTTGGTTATTAAAGCACGCCGGCGGTGGATGCTGTATCTGAGGCTAATGGAGGCAGGGCGGGAAGAGGGGCTGCCAACAGTATGGGAGTGGGGGGGGGGCTTTGTAATTTTGGCGGGGGCTTGGGCCTGGAGGCTTTTGGGGTAGAAATGGGTGATGGGTGACGGAGGTTTTTATGAGCTGAGTGACCCACAGTGAGCCAAGTGCTAGGGAGAAAGCCACATTGCTCCCTGGGGCCTCTTCGATGGAATGTGATCCTACAGCCCCCCAGGACACGTTTGTAGATGTCTGCAAGGCGGCTAGCTCACAAACACAAACACACTCGCAGACAATGGAAAGGAATAACATGAAAGAGACTTTCCTAATTTTGGGAAAGTGTAGCAGAAATTGGTGAAATATGATGTACATGTATATGCAGTACATAAACCGTACGTCACCCAATGGTTGCTTGGATCAAAGTTTTTCAAAATGTATTGATTTTTAAAAATTATCACAGTTTTGTGGTTGACTACGGCCTATTATTAGTAAAATTAATTGAATTTAACCGAATGTTATGTATACTTGGTCTAAATGAAGTCTTTTCAAGCCAGAAAATGTCTAAGTGAATGAAGCGGGTTCTAATAATGTTAAAAAATGTATTCACAAAGTCAAAAACAGGTTTTCTGTGCTCTAAATAAAATAAATATCCAATAATATTCTTATTACGGTTCGGTCTGGAAACAATTAACCGAGATAATTACTGTAATAATAATCCATTTTTCATCGTGATTGGGATTCCACAAAATGGGATTTCTTCTTTCTAAATTGAATATTTTTGTAGTTAGAGCATAGAAAACCCGTGTATGACCTTTTTAAATAACATTTTTAATGTTATTAGAGCTCTCTGGACATGAAATAACAACCCTATAGTCACTTTTGTACTCGTACTGCCCTCCAGTTGCTTTATTAATAAGCACAGAACGCTGTGTGAATTTTTACACAGGAGCTGCTGTCAACCACAACTAACAGCAGTCATCGCTCTGTCCACACTGCTGACACCCAGCTGAAAACAGTGAACTCTAGCTGGCTGATGTCAAACACAACCTGCTCCTTAAAAGGCACACACACACAAGTCACAAACATTCCACTACATATTACATTTTTGAAATGCCTTATATTTGTATCTTTCTTCATTTAGGCATTTTTATGCTTAAAAATGCTGAATTTAGGCCAATAATATGTACAATTTGCTTAAATATGCATGTTTTTACTAATGTCAGGCCAAGCGAATGTAGTCATAAGTCATAATTAATGTATTAACTGACCATTAATGTTCCTTATAGTTGATAAAAGACATGATAATGTATGTACAGTATCACAAATAATTGTGGTTGTCTATGACCATACATTCTGCATTACTGTAGACTGTAAAATCTACCACCATACAAGAAGATGTTCCCATTAAAAATGGTTCTTTTTGCAGGTTCTAGAGCGCCTGCAGCAGCGAGGCTTCGAGATCGCCGGCTCCTGCGGCGGAGGCGTGGATTCTTCCCAATTCAGCGAGTATGTTCTGAGGCGGGAACTGAGGAGGACGAGTCAGCGAGGACCCAATTCCAATAGGATAAAGCAAGAGCAGCTGGACTAGAGACCCCCATTCAAGGGGTGTGGTGTGTGCTGGACTTTTCTGTGGACTCCTCACTTTTCTTCTTCATTTTTTTTCTTCTTGTCAATGTTTTGGTTTTCTTATACAAGAACCATCTTAGAGAACTAAAAGGAAAAAAAATGAGATGCTGACATTTTTGAGTTTGGAGATTGCGAAGACATTTGTGATTGTCTTACACATCAACACGATTGAGAAAGATTTATATACTGTATGTTGTATCCCTAAATAAAGTTTGTTTTAAAACTTGGAGCCTACATTAGGTTGAATATAATTAATAACGATTCTCTCTCCCTTAGAAATGAATTGCATTGCTTGTCACCAGTCACTCCACTTTGTCGCTTCGCTGGCACATTGGATAAGTGTGCGATTATGGCTCACTGTGTAAAGGTCACCAATGTGTTGCTTGCAGTGCCGAATGTCTCAGCTGTCACCAACAATTAGCGCCTTTTTCACGCTTTGTTGAATATTGTGATACAGATGAAATGTGGGGGTTTTGTACTTCAATCGTTTCTAAAGGTGTAGAGACAAAGCTGCAAATTTAAATCTAAAGACTACAAATGATTTAATTCAGGGGTGTCCATTCTTTTTCTACCAAGTACAAAAAAGCAAGAATGCAGTTCCATTTTCTTCAGCAATTTCAGTTATAGTGATAGCAGTCTCTTTTAGCCTTCTTTGTTTTAGTTTTTTCTTTTTACAATAATAGAAAAATAGTTTTTAATTTTATAGTACTTTTAGTCATAATTTATATACTTAATTATTTCGTGTCAAATGATAAATACTACTTTTTCCTCATAATTTTCAAATTATGTCCTTAAATCACCTTTGTAATGTTTGGGCCTCGTTTCATTTTATTGTTGGACTATGGCAGTAAAAAAAATGAGTTGCCGGATTGATTTTGGACACCCCTCATTGTATTTCTCACAGGGGAGTTGGACCAGACAGCACCCCTCATCCCCTGGAGGCCAATTTTGAGAATTACAACATTGGATTGTAATATTACGTTATGTGTTTGTGGCTTTTTGGAGAAGTTTGCTTTTAACATGAGGCAAATTTCTTCCAAATGCGTAGCATATTTTGATACATGGGATACTTCTAAGATGACTGACCCACCTACGCTCCCGAGTTTTGAGGAACAGGAATGTAGCAACAAAAAACAACAAGAGAAAGTGAAATACATTTCAACTCAAGATGTCATGCTTTGTGTTTGTATATTGCCGCGAGGAAGCGTTGTCATTTTGCGGCATCACAAGGATGTTTGCACTTTTGATAGTTTCCTCGCTGTTTTTTTGTGAGGCAAAACAAAGTTTACCCAGGAAGCTGTTGAGTACCTTGGAGGATCAGTGGCTGCATTGCATGGGGGTGGGGGCTTCTTTACTTAGTTATAATGAACGGAGCTGACTTCTCCACGCAAGTCCTGTCAGTTGTGCTTCCACACATCCCCCATGGGGCCAAAAAAAAATCCAAAGTGAAATCTCACACAGAGTTCCTGTCATCTTGTCTTCATCGCTTTTGGCAGAATCGCTACTTTCTGTGGCTATCTACACTCGATGCTGCTATACATCTCCCTTTCAGGCCTCTTCTGCCCCAGATTCCGTTTGGTGTGTGTATGTGTTGACTGCAGGTGCAGCAATTTGTTGTGGTGCACAGCATCTTTTATTCGATTATGCAATTCAAAGTCACTGGCTGTAGCCCACTGAGCAGTTATCGTAAGAGCACGTCAAATTAGGTGAAATGTACAATATGAATGGTATGACTTTGCCAGCCGACGTTTGAAGCAGCAGGACTCCAGCCTCCTGGCACTGGCAAGTTAGCTGCTCTACTTGCCTGATCTTTCAACATTTTATATTACATTCGTGGTTAACTTAATTCAACTTATTAAAAGACAAGGTGCATGAGCTGCAGCTGCGGACCAACTTGTTTTTATTAGCATTAGTGTTTACAAAGTTTTATTGTGTTAATATTAACATCAGGGAACTTGTATCTACATACTATGCGAGTGAATACATGGTAGTAGTCATTAAATAGTGACAGTTTTAGGCCAAAAAAAATTCCAATATTTCTGATTGTTGTTTTGAAATTAAAAACATTGTGGTAATAAAGTCAACAAAATCGTAAATTTAACAAAATAAGGTCATATTATTATGACAAAAAAGTTGTAATGTTACTAGAATGACGTCACACATCTGCCAGAATAAAGTTGTAACATTACCAGAAAAAAAAACTGTAACAGTACAAGAACAAAGTCAAGAAAAAAGCTATGACATAGGAATCACAAAGTTACAGAAAATGTTTTAATGTCATCTGAAAAAGCTGTAATATTATGAGATTGTTATGTTTTTTTTTTCATGAATAAAGCGGTCAATTTAGTCCAATAACGCTCTGATATCAGCATAAAAATGTCGTAACGTTAGAGGACTACAGTCAAGAAAAAATGACGAGGTAAGAGTCATAAATATCGGAAAAATGTAAATGTTACATGGAAAAGTTGCAATATGGGAACAATTTTCTAACATCATGAGAAAAGAGATGTGAAAAAAGTATTAAAAAGTAAGAATCCTAAACTTATGAGAAAACATTGAATTTGTACTATTACAAAAAAATGGTAAATTTAGGAGGAAACGGTTGTAGAATTACAAAAACAAAAATTAAATGTTACGAGAATAAAACCCAGTATTATAACAAAAACATTTCAAAATCAGTCATTCTCCACCATCACTCTATAAAAAGTGACGAGTTGCACTATTGTCAGAACGGAATGCTGTAAAATGGTAATGTATAGCATTCTGAGTAAAATATATATATGTATATATATACATAATAAAAAATTTTTTATTATTATTAAATTTTTATTTTTTTTATTTTTAAAAAAAAGTTTCAATGTTATGAAAACAACTTTGTAATGTTGTAAGAAAAAAAACCTTTATCATGTTTTGAGAAAAAAATGCAGAGGATGTCAACAAAAACGTTGGACAGTTATGCGGGGAAAAAATCATCTTGAGAGAAAAAAAATTGGCCTGTTAGGAGAAAGGACCCTTACAATACAGAAAGGTAAGCATTGGAGCTGGCCCGGACAAAACACAAGCGTGACGTGGCTGTGACACAGAAACTACTCCCTTTTTTGTTGTTGAAGGTGCAATTATTACATGCTGTTGCTTTATCATTAAAATGAATTCCCAACCATGGCCTTCCTGAACTCATGCTCATTTGAAAAGGAATAAGATGAAAGCATCACATACAGGTAGTGTGTCTTTGCTGGTGTGTGCTTCTCTTCTGGTTCTTTCTAGTCATTGCCGCATCACAGCAGCGCCTGCAGAAAGCATTGGTGGTCATCTCCGCCTCACTTTCACTTAAATGTGCAGGGTGAATGGATGGAGCCGGGGCAAAGAATTTCCTCCTAGTGATGATAGTTGGCTGCACCGTGTCGTTTTCTAGTTCTGTGTTGATCTTTAGTTGAATACTCTGCACTGTGGATGCGTCCTACCCTTATTGAAAAAGGCCCCCTTGGCCATTTTACACCAGTGTGATAATTATAAATGTAACCCTTGGCAAAAAAAGCAAAACAACTCCCACATCTCTCCTGTGCCATTTCTCTCTCTACATTCCTTTCCTCATCTACCCTTCTGTCTTCCCCCCTGCCTCAGCCTAAGGAGCTGATTTCAAATTTTCAAAGATATCTCACAGTAGACACATTTGAGATTGAAGGCTCATAAATACCTTTATTTTAATATAATGGCTACTTTTTTCCCAGTCATTATTTTAAGCAGAGGAATTCATCTGTGTGATTAATGTCTACAGTCTTTGGGATTTAAATGGGCTTTGATTGGACCAGAAATTGATAAATGGGAAATAAAAAGTGTGGAAAAAAAGCATTATTGCATGTAGGATTTACACTACTTGGCTACTAAATTTAATTTCTGGGTATGTTTTGCCACCGTAAGTCGCTACATTGAATCAACTGTTCCATACGTAAAGAAAAAAGAGGAAGCGAAATAGTTTAAAGCAGGGATGCCCAAACTTTTTCCACCATGGGGCACATACTGAAAAATGAAAGGATGCAAGGGCCACTTTGATATTTCGTAAAATTTAGAACATTTTCACACATTTCAAGAAAAAAATGCATCTGAGGTTAGTGATGTAGGTGAAAAGGCCTACTAGTAGTATGAACATTGGTATTTGCTCGTTTTTCACATTTTTGCTGCAAATATGCTACTAAAATGACATTATTTTTGTTCCTAATACAGTGGAATCCCAGGATACAAATGCCCCGGAATACAAAAAATTCGGGATACGAAAATACCTTTCTGGTTTTTTTTTTGCTTCGGTTTACATAAATGAATTCGCTTTACGAAAGTTTGTCAAACTCACCAAAACTTGTGTTCTTGGAATTTTCCTGATTTACCGTATTTTATGGCGCATTCTAAAACATACGGTCAAGATAAAGAGTGAGTTTAGTTGAACTTTATTCTACTATTTAACAATGCACTCGTTGTATTTTTATCACTCTTCTCCCACAAATCCATCTTCTGCATCTGACTTGAACAGCTGGGCAATTTCGCCGTCAAACATGCCGGGTTCCCTGTCATCGTTGTCGGCCGGCAGTCTTGTTGTCCGTCGGCTGTTCAGCAATGATGCCGGCTTTCGTGAAAGCTCGGACAAGAGTTAAAGCAGATACCTTAGCGCGGGCGCTCGGCAAAAATGTTGTTCTGCAGCATATGGGTAGTATAGCTACTGGAGGCACGGCGGAGGTGTACGTACGCTACGTATGACGTAATGTTCTCTGATTGGTTTATTGCTGCCTAGTTTACTTACTGTACTGCACTTCGCTGCGTATTAAAGGTAAGAAACGTTTAGAATTTTAACTCAATATACATCAGGTTTTATTATTACATTAAATTTGTATTACAATACTCTTTATTTATACAGTATTAAATGTGCAGAACAGTGTTTTTTCCCATTGTATGAGTGGTCTTCCTGGTCAGTGGAACCAATTAGTCAATTTACATGTTAAATGTTACAAAAAAATTCAGTTTACAAAAATCGTTTTGGAACGAATTGATTTCGTATCCTGGGGTTCCACTGTACTAGAAGTTTGATTTTTATTTTTTCTCAGTAGAATTTTTTTATCTTAATATTCTAAGTTTATTCTAACAAAATTACAGCAGTGTTTTTTCTATTGTTTTTTGTGTGTTTGTTTGTTTTTACAATTTCTACTTTCTTCTCTTAATTTTTTCCCACATAATTATTTAATTATGACTTTATTCCCATAATATTTTACCTTATTTGGGTAACATTATCACTTTTCTGCAATTCTGTTGTTTTGTTCCTCAACATATTATGGCATTAAAAATAAAGTATTGTTTTCTTAATATTGCAACTGAATGCTACTAAAATTATATTTGTTAGCATACAACTTATTCCTCTTAATGACCTTTTTTTCTGTTTTTGTTTGTTTGTATTAGTTTTCTTGATGAATTATATTTTTATAATGTGCCAATGGCCAATAAAAACACAGTTGCGTGTCGCAAATGGCCCCCGGGCCGCACTTTGTACACCCCTGGTTTGACGTATCATATCTTCATCATCATCATACTCCACAGCAAATCACCTTCACCATCCTCGTCTTTCTTCATTATCATTCATTAGTGGTGCATACCCCTACACACTTTACAATTTAAAATGCTTTAGCTTGGACTGTGCTTTTATGTGGCAAGGTCTCCCAAAACCATAGATTTCCCGTGGGCACTAGGCTTAAAATGTGAAAAAATGAATTGATTATTCACACAATATGTGAAAATGAACTTGTTAATTTTGCACACTGCCATCCACATGCAAGTCTGTTTACCTCATCTCCCGCCTCCAAATAGGCAGAGGTTTCACTTTGTGCATTGGTTTCAGCATTTTGGCATTTTTGTTTCATAGAACATCTATCATTCCATCATGAATGGAATGAGCCCTTTTCTTAGTCATACAGTCTCTTTGTCTCGGGGGGTGGAGGTACACAGACAGGGCGCAGAAGAGTGTAAGGTCGTAACAATCATATTAGTAGATTGCACAACCAAAAAAATGAATCATGTTACAAGAACAAAGTGATATCGGAAGAAAAATGTTAAACTTAAATTAATGATAAGAAGTCATAATACAGCCGTCCTGAATTTCATGGCTTCACTCTATCAGTTTTTCAAAATACACCTACTGGCCAAAAAAAAAAGTTGCCACCTGGATTTAACTAAGCAAATAGGTAGGAGGTTGCTGCAGTTGGTCAGGTCTAGGTTCAGCATCACTATGTGCTCAAAGAATGAGGTCAGCTGACTACCTGAATATACTGAATGAGCAGATTATTCCATCAATGGATTTTTTCTTGCCTGATGGCACAGGCATATTCAAAGATGACAATGTCAGGATTCATCGGGCTCAAATGATGAAAGAGTGGTTCAGGGAGCATGAGACTTCACCTTAACCCCATTGAGAATATTTGGGATGTGCAGCGGTCAGACTCTACTATCATCAATGCGAGATCTTGATGAAAACTTAATGCAACACAGGATAGAAATAAATCTTGTGCGGTAGCAGAAACTTATCAAAACAATGCCACAGCGGATGCGTGCCATAATCAAAGCTAAAGGCGTTTTTTTTTTTTTTGGTCAGGCAGTGTATATTAATTAGCAACATATTAATTGACTACAGCCTGTTATTAGTCAAAATATGCATGGTAAGCAAATGTTACATATTTTTGGCCTAAGTGAAGCATTTCATGCATAAAAAAATGACTAAATGAATTTACTGTAGAAAAAAATTGACATTCGGAAAGCGTATTAATAAAACAGTGCTATGGTAATGTCTGTGACTTGTGTGCGCCTTTATGTGGCAGGGCTTGGGAAGTGACATGTGTGACGTCAGCTAGTTATAGGGGGTTGTGCTACTCAGTGTTCAAGGAAGTAGAAGCGGGAATGACAGGCGTGAGTTGTGGCCGACAGCAACTCTTGTGTGAATGTTCCCTGCATATACGGTAGTGCGTGTTCTCCAATACATACATCGTAATAATACATAATAAAGCGACTGACATTAGTCTCCGGCCTCCCTGATCTGAACCCGTGTGGTGTGTTGTTGCTGGACTTCTGTGCGAACCACAGTTTGTCCATAACAAACACCTTGTTCGAACATACGGATGTCCATAAGTGCACTTGTCACCAGAACATTCTAGGTCGCAGGTCTATGATCGACTTTGTGGTCGTATCATCAGACCTGCATCTGCATGTTCTGGACACGCGGGTGAAGAGAGGGGCTGAGCTGTCAACTGACCACCACCTGGTCATGAGTTAAATTAGATGGCAGGGAAGGATGCCAGTCAGACCTGGCAGACCCAAACGCGTAGTGAGGGTGTGCTGGGAACGTCTGGCAGAGTCTCTCATTCGTCGAGTCTTCAACTTTCATCTCCAGCAGATCTTCGCCTGCATCTCGAGGGAGGACCGGGATATTGAGTCCGAATGGGCCGTATTCCGTGCCTCCATTGCTGAGGCAGCCAGTCGTAGTTGCGGCCGCAAGGTGGTCGGTGCCAGTCGTGGCGGCAAGACCCAAACCCGATGGTGGACACCGGGGGTTAGGGCTGCTGTCAATCTGAAGAAGGAGTCCTATCAAGCATGGATGGCTTGCGGGACTCCCAAAGCACTCCCAAGTGCGGACGGGGGCTTGCTGACCTCGACTGAGGATATAATTGGTCGGTGGAAGGAATACTTTGAGGCCCTTCTCAATCCCACTGACATACCTTCTGTAGAGGAAGCAGAGTCTGAGGATATGTACGTGGACAGTTCTATCACTGTGGCTGAGGTAATTGGGGTAGTTAAAACACTTCCCAATGGCAAGGCTCCAGGGGTAGACAAGTTTCGCCCTGAATTCCTTCCCATTTTTTAAAGGGGTGTCTGGAGGGTGTGTTCCAACTATAGGGGGATTCCACTCCTCAGCTGGGAATGTCTACTCCAGGGTGCTGGAAAAAAGGGTACGATCTTTAGTCGAACTTTGGTTTCAGGAGTTGCAATGTGGTTTTTGTCCAGGTCGCGGAACACAGGACCAGCTCTACACCCTTGCAAGGGTACTGGAGGATATGTGGGAGTTTGCCCAACCGGTCTACATGTGTTTTGTGGACTTGGAAAAGGCATTCGACCGTGTCCCTCGCGGTGTCCTGTGGGGGGTGCTCGGTAATACTGGATTGGTAGTCCGCTGCTACGTGCCATTCGGTCCTTGTACAATCGAAGCAGGTGCCTGGTTCGCATTGCCAGCAGTAAGTCGAGCTTGTTTCCGGTGAACGTTGGCCTCCGCCAAGGCTCCCCTTTGTCACCGATTCTGTTCATAATCTTCATGGTCAGAATTTCTAGGCGCAGTCAAGGCGTTGAGAGAGTCCAGCTTGGGGACCTTAGGATTTCGTCTCTGCTAGGTGCAGACGATGTAGTACTTATGGCCTCATCAGGCTGTGACCTTCAGCGTTTACTGGAGCGGTTTGCAGCTGAGTGTGAAGCGTCTGGGATGAGACTCAGCACCTCCAAATCCGAGGCCATGGTTCTCAGTCGGAAACGGGTGGACTATACCCTCCGGGTTGGGAGTGAGGTCTTGCCTCAGGTGGAGGAGTTCAAGTACCTTGGGGTCTTGTTCACGAGTGAGGGAAAGTTGGAGCGTGAGATCGGTGCAGCGTCCGCAGTATTGCGGTCGCTGTACCGGACCGTCGTGGTGAAGAGAGACCTGAGCCATAAGGCAAAGCTCTCTGTTTACCGATCGATCTACGTTCCCCACCCTCACCTATGGTCATGACTTATGGGTCATGACCAAAAGATTGAGATTGCGGATACAAGCGGCAGTAATTAGTTTCCTCCGTAGGGTGGCTGGACTCACCCTAAGAGATAGGGTGAGGAGCTCGGTCATATGGGAGGAGCTCAGAGTAGAGCCGCTGCTCCTTCACATCGAGAGGAGCCAGTTGAGGTGGCTCGGGCATCTAGTCCGGATGCCTCCCGGGCGCCTCCCTGGTGAGGTGTTTCGAGCATGCCCACCCAGGAGAAGGCCCCGGGGAAGACCTAGGACACGCTGGAGGGACTATGTCTCACAGCTGGCCTGGGAACGCCCTGGTGTCCTCCCGGTGGAGCTGGAAGAGGTTGCTGGAGACCGGGAAGTCGAGACTGCCCTACTGAGACTGCTTCCTCCACGACCCGGACAAGGATAAGCAGAAAAAAATGGAATGGACATTAGTCTCTCCTCAACCACAAACAAGGGCACTACAGTATGTAGTACTCTACACTGGTCAGCAAGTGTCAGCAATGTTACATTGATGAGGCAACAGCTACTGCAGGAAGTACTGGAAGTTTAAAAAATCCCTTATCACAAGGGACAGCAATAAAATACGAGGGATAGCTATAAAAATGGTGATGTTCTGAGAAAAAAATGTTGACTGCTTCATTAGCCTGCTTTAACAGATGTTTACATGAGAAAATTTTGCACAAAAAATTATTTTGTGGTCATTGTAAAATAACGATTCGTGTTTTCTACTTTCTTTAATTTTGTAGTATTTTTTTTCTGTTTCATCTGGGCCCTTATATGTTTTTGTAGATGTAGCAATGTAGCAGAAAAGCTGTAATATTGATTTGATAAACAATGCATCAACTGTTCCTGAATACAACAAAACACTAAATTGGAACTGGCCAGAATAAATCCAGCCCGTCACTTTCTTCCCCTGCCTTTGATGTCCCCAAGCAGTCTCATTTTGACAATTTCCTGTATTTTAGTTCCACATCACCTCATGGAAATAGGTCTGAAGTGGAGGATTTTAGGTAACGCTCGTTGAGATGCTGTAGCTTTATGTTTTTTTTTTTTTGTTTGTTGGTGTTTTGTTTTGTTAAAAAAAAAAAGTCAGGGCTTTAGTGGAGGCGCGCTTGCAGTGAGGAATTTTAGACCGGACCGTGGCTGCTGCAGGCCCTTTTGGCATTGACTGTACGCTGAGAGGGTATCATTTATATTCTACTCCAGAGGTAACAGAAGAACATGCGATTGGAAAACCGCTCAAACACCACTCGGCTTGTGAGGCTCAAGGCGTTGCAAAAGTCAAACTGCATTTTTTTGGCATGTATCTTTTTCTTCCTACACGCTCAATTTTTTGGAGAGTTTTTTTTCTACTCCATGTCTTTTACCATCATCGCTGCTCTAAAATGGCTCAGTGAAGCTGTGATGGAATTTCCATGGCAATGAAAGCTGCCTGTAAACGCTATATGTAGGTGTCTCACACTAACCTGTATCGAAAAAGCCCGTGGGGCGTTTAAGGCCGTTGAGATAATTGCAAATGTATCCTCTGGCAGAAAAAAAACAGCAGCAAAATCGCCTCCGCCCGTTTCTCTCTTTTCTTTTACAATTAATATGGGATACCTGGCCATGATTAAAAGCATACAACTGCACTGCCAGCGTCTGAGCCTTTCACACATGCAGACCTGAACCCGCTCTAATGATTCCGGAGTTCGCCCATTCGAGGGCCACCCATCCATCATAGCAGTAAGGCCAGTGGCTTTATTATAATACAGAGGACAGACGTGCTCCCGGGCTATGTGGGACACAATAGAGGTCTTTCAACAGACCTATAAATACATGATCTGTCAGGGTTTCTGTCCTCGGGGCTCTCTCAGCAAGGTTTGAGCCCTCCGGTCGGCCATCACTTATGCTAAGATATGCGCCAGCCCCCCCGGGCACAGGCTGAGGCTCGGTTCATTTCAGCCCCTCATCAACCACCACATTCTACCTCCAGCCATGAGAATAAATAAGAACAAGATTTTTTTTTTAAAGAAAAAAGTTGTTCATTACGACAGTAAGTAAAATGTTACTAAACAAATAAGACTAATATCCTACTATTGGAGTATGATGAAACAAGCTCTGCTTCTTCCTATGCCTTTCAGAAATGTTGGAAACACACCATATGCTTCGATTAACTTTGCTAAGCGGGCTTTAAATAAACTAAACCATGACCATTTCAGCATGTTTTTGTGTACATATTTTAGATATGCACCTCCATTCTCACCTTTATCTCAGGTGAAAATCTCCTTTTACCATTGCCTCCGAGCCAAGATCAGCAATCTGAGGGGTATGGTGTGTTCTTTTGGAGATTAGTGTGGATGTTGGCGGTAGTCTGTCACGTGTTAGAATAATAAACAGGTGAACACTTTAACTCTCTGCATAATTCCCCTCTATCTCTGTGCCACCTTAATGTATGAAAATCATATTCTTCCTGGGGGCACTAAACCAGCAGCAGATTATGTCCAGGGTTACGCTGAGTGGAAAGCCAATGACAAAGCTCAGCACTTGCACAACAATAACCACTACAGCATTAGCGTACTTTTTACTATGCTTGTTTTTTTCCCAACTAAATCTGTTGCATGGCTGGTTTATTATTTGGTCAACGGCTGGTTCATTGGGTGGTTGGATTCAGGACAGTTAGGGTTAGTGGGTTAGAATGGAGGAGGGGAGGTGATTGATTATTTGATTGTTTTGCTGATAGGCCGGCTGGCATACTGCATGGCGGTTTGGTTGATTAGGGAAGTTATGGTTAACATTCGTCGGGTGGATGTTTGATGGCTGGGATAGTTCATTATTATAGTCCATCTATCCATTTTCTATACAGCTTAACCTCACTAGGGGAGTGGGGGTATGCTGGAGCATACACCATCTGACTTAGGGCGAAAGGTGGGGTCACCTGGACTGGTTGCCAGCGAATCACATGGCATTTACAGACAAACAACCTGCAGGGGGAGAACGTGCAAACTTCACACAAAGATGCTAAGCGAAGATTCGAAACCAGACCTTCGCTCTCCTGACTGTTTGGCCAACATGCTTACTACTTATTTATACGGTTTGGTATTCTTCTTCTTCTTCTTCTTCTTTTTCTTATAATTATTACTCGATTTGTTGGTCATATTTTGCAAGTTAGAAACACAGTTAGGGTCACTTTGCTTGGATAGATTGAAAGATTGGTTGACTGATGGGTTGATTAGTTGGTTGAATTTAGAGAGTTTGTCCTAAATGCAGAGTAGGGTATCTATGATTACGTTAAATCTCTGTTTGATTGCTTGGTAGATGGGTAAACTAATAAGTTTGTTTGGCTGGGTGGGTTGATTATTTGATCGGTTGATTTGTTGTTTGGTTAGAGTAACTGTATTTCGACCTCAGGTTAGTGTTAGGAGATTAAGGTTGAATAGATGAAGGGTGATTAATTAGCGTAGTGAATGAATGAATTTGTCATGTAGTTTGGGTTGGGGTTATGAGGTTTCAGGTTCGAGTTACAAGAGTGTAGGGTTGGCGGGTCGGTTAATGATTGGGTAGGTTGGTTATTTGGAGGTTTGGGTTACAGTTAGGTGGACAGAGGAAGGTGACCTGTTTGATTGACTAACAGGCTAGTTATTTGAATAGTTTGTTTGTTTATATGCGAGTTAGTTGACTGGGCATTTTGTTTGGGGTTGTGGTAGTAAGGGTTAAAGTAGTCAGCAGTCAGAATAAGAGTTTGGTTTTGCTTGGTTGGCAGTTTAGTTTATTGATTGACTGATCACCGGATCACTGATTGACCGGAAAAACTTGGATGCCATGTATGGCAGAGCGGGTGGCAGCACAGCTGGATGTGGTAAACATAAAATAATTGTGTGAGTAAAACAGAAAACTTAAAGTGTCTTCTTCGCAGGGATCCTGTTCACATACACCCAAAATGTTAACCACGGTCCAGGGAGAATGAGGATAACAGATGTTTTTGAATTCAGGGGCTGCATTTGAAGATTGACAACATCACACAACTGTCCCAGTTAGAAGACGTCTTCAAACGCACCAAACGACGTCTTCTAACTCTATTTATACTTCAAAACCTACCATGTCCCAAAGTTTGTTGTTACGTCCCTGTCACTGCTAGTATACCAGTAGACCACCAAGCCTGGACATAGTCTGCGTCCTCCTAAAGGTGGCGCTCCAAAATTTTGAACAAATCAGTGGACTCTGAATATGCAGTGGTAGTGAATAAGAGCTGGTTGGAGATGTATTCAGGGGTGGTGTAGGAGGCAGTTTGGGGCATGGGTTCTTGTATGGAAGGCAACCTAAAAACCTGCTGGTAGACACCAGTGGTGCGAAAGGTGATCAAGCAGAGGGAAGAGGCCATTTGGCCGTGACTGGCCTCAGGCTTACTTGGTTGCAAAGAGGTCAGGAGGGCAGAAGCTTTAGCAGTGTCTGAAGCTGTTGAAAATGGGAAAAGCTCTTTGGGACGCAAGATTTAAAGAAAGAAACAATTAAGGAGAAATTCTGAACTCCACACAGAGTATGGGCTACAGTTCTAGGTTTCTGGAAGCCAATGTCCAGTGTTAGAACATTTTTATGGTGTTTACTTGTCCTTTGCTGAGAAGCATTGAAACTAGCCCCCCATAAACTCCCCCTATCCATGCGCACAGTCCCTGTATTTGTATACCCAGTAGTCTCCGGGGCTTATTCCAGTCCTATTGACAGCTAAAGCAGGTAGAGATATTGTTCATAATAGCTGGTGTTCTTGGCTTTGGATTTTGGTCCCCGCACTCTTTCATGCACACACACACACACACACGCACGCACGCACACACACACACACACACACACGCACACACACAAAACGCCTCCCTGCACCAGTCTAATTTAGCCCCTGGCGCTCACACACTCCTCCCCAACTCACACTTCTTCTTCTTCCCCCAGATCTCTCTTTGCCACAGCTGCTACCTCCTGGCTTCGCCCGCAGCCTTCAGGAGGCTTCCCGGCTCTTTCTCTCTTCTCCCTGCAGCCATGAAGGAGAGAAAAATAAAACTTGAGGCACACCGTGCAAGGCCATCTGGGTAATCTTGTTCAAAAGGCTGGAGGTGATAGCTGCAATTTACACAGGCAAAAAAGGGAGAAAAAAGGCCTTATTTCCATAGCTAGCAGCCTCGAGGAGATGCAATTGAATAAACTAAGAATTAGAGAAGAATTACAGTAAAACCAATACGGAATATTCAACATTAGATCAATTTGTCCTTTTAAACCTCCCCCCAACACAAACACACTTGAAATTTACTAAGATGACATGGTGGTGTCTCTTTCTCTCTCTCTCTCTCTCTCTCTCTCTCTCTCTCACACACACACACACACGCACACACATACACACACTGCTGAGGGGGAAAACAATATTTGTGATGAAAGCAAATCAAACTGAAATCCAACATGTTAAAGTCAACTTGATTAGTGTGAAAATGTAAAAAAGCATCTTCGGTTGCAGGCTGGCATATCCCACAGACATAACGATATGTTAATTTGCAACTTAATGGCTGAGTGCACCATTTTTGTTAGCTTATATAGACCTTGAAACATGCTGCATTGCTGATATGTGTGCCTTTTAATTTAATGAGGTAAACAGCACCAACAAAAAAACAATAAATGCCCCAATTAAAGAACAGGCATGAAGAGAAGTGTCTATTTCCCGTTTACCCCCCTGCGGACATATGTTCCCTGAGCATGTCTGCACATTTACCCACACGCGCAAAGCATATGCATCTTGTGCAGCCCATAAAAGTCCTGCCTTTTGCATTAGCATACTGTATGTGTCGTGTTGTTGGAGATGTAGGTTATCTGGTGGGAGATCCAGGCTATATGTCTATGGTGGTTGCTCTGAGCATGCATGTTAAGAGGGGGTAGACATGTCTGCATGCGTGGATTATCGTACGTATGTGTGGCGGTATGGTGTTACTGTATAATTAGGGCATCAGGTACGTCAGGATCCATGTTGTTGGAGCATATTGAGCATTAAAGGCGAGCAGGATGTGCCATCCTCCGTTCTTATCCTCCCGCCCCTGCGACTGTATGTCATCTGGCCTTCCTCGCACCCCCGCCGGCTACATCCCATCAGGCTCGCTATGCTCCAATGTGTCCCGACAGACCTGATGTGATCTGAGTGGCTGACGGGTTTGTCCCTGCTGCCCGTTGTCGCCTCTACTCCACGCTTCACTCATGTTGTACACACCAGGAAAACACACAACCTGATGCAGTCTGATCAAGTTTGTAGCAAATATGATCTGCGTAGGTGGCACTTTGTCCAGCATTGGGGATAAATGAGAGGATGGAATGGAGCACTATTAAAATACCTGAAATGAAAGCTTTAGCTGTGCAATTTGAATGCCATAAAGTTTGTACAGTATGGAAAAAGTTCAAAACATTGGGGAAGAATGCGTCCCTAAAAACACAAAATCAGAAGTCAAACTGTGATGTCACTCAAGAAAGACGTCAGTTCAGTGAGCATCTCAGGTTGGCTTTTTCTTTGTTTATTTCAAGTTTTGTCACCACTGAAGGCGACCAGCGATGGCAACAAGAATAATAACAAAATGTATCAGGACAAAATTGGTATGCGTTTCTCCGTGCTGGCTGCTCAGCGCAAAATGGGTCATCAATTAAAGAAAAAAATGATGTGCAAAGGCAGCTATGTTTAGTGTTTATGCAAAACCAGCAAAACTTGTTTTTACACCTGCATGACATTTAAACAGGTCTTACAGTTTGTAGGTACTGTATATAATATAGCGCTTCGCACAGGTGACTGGAAATGGTGATGGACAGGAAGTGACCTCACTATCACGCCAACATGCACATACTTTGCGCGAACGTCTTATGATGGAATCCGTATCGAAGCTGCTGAGAGACACGGGTAACGGGCCGGACGGGAAAGCTATGAGAGTAGGCACCCTAGCAGAAGGGCCCGCAGATCGTTGTATTGCATTTGTCTTTTGTCGCCAAATGCTGGCATCCGGTAAATGCAATGACAAACAGCAAATGGAAAAGACAAAGACAAAACAGGGAAAATAAAAGCCAAAATGGAAAAACCAAAGACAATATAGAACAAGCAAGTTTGGGTTATAAAAATCCTGCAGTTTGGATCGCCACCGTTATAAAGCATACTGTATGTGCATGGTCTGGTCCAAAATGAAGTGCATTCATCCCCTTTGTGAATATGAAAAAATAAGTGTGTCTTGCACTGTCATTGCTATTGTGTTTTAGGGGTGCTGAAATGAACGTACGGGCGCGTGCGGATCCTTAAAAGGGTCTAAATACACTCCATCTACATGCTTTAACTTGTATGTGAACATGTGAACACAGAAGTGAAACCCTGATGGAGAGAAACAATACCCTCTTGGTTCAGCAGCCATTTTATACAAGCACACACTCACTCACACACACCCACCCACAGAGGCCCGAGGGGATGCAGAGCGAGTGGGGGTTGGATACCATGAGATGAGGGCATCAAACTAAGGGCTTTTAGAGACAGAGCTGTACCAACTGGAACCTTACAAGTAAAAGCTGTGCGTTTGTGCGTACCGTCTGTGTTTTGTGTTAACACAATTCACACATCTGGTGGAATGAAGAAAGTGACACACAGAGGGAGGGATAGGGAGAGTTTATGGGGGCTAGTTTCAGTGCTTCTAAGCGAGGGACAAAAGTGGCTGTGCCCGCAGGCATCATTCCCCCATAATCCTTCTTTTTGAATGAAAAGGACAATACAAATGAGGGAGCTCACAGTTAACGTAGCATGATTTAAAAAATAAATACATTCCATCACATTTTAGGCAGGGATCTATGACGCCTCAAGCCCTGAATAGGGCTAATAATTAATAGATTTAAATTATTTTTAGTTGAGTAACTTCTTCTGTAATCATTAACATTATATTTATAATACATATTAAGAAATATACAAAATAAGATATATTATGTATATTATGTATATTATGTTATATTATGTTGTTAAAATGTTTATGGTTACTTTTCTTCACTGATTATCTGGGGGGAGGAATCACATGATTTTACTGCCTTTCGGTAAGGCTTGTGGCGTCCATTTTGGCTCAAGTATAGGTGCTCCATTGTTGTTTCATGCCCTATGTAAAGTGCTAACTGGATCTTGTATCACATTTAGGTGCCTCACATGACCCCTATGTGGCTAAAATGTCTCCACGATGCCTTCCATCACTAATTTTGCTTGGAGTGGAAGTGAATGACACGTTGGCTTGCTTGCAGAGTGGCAGTGCAGGGCTCAAACCTTTTCCACATGAATAATGCTGCAGCCGCACTGCTTAAAGATGACACATAAGCTTGGTCATTTTTGACATGATGTTTTGACACTGTCAACTCTGGAAAATTCTTCCACGGAGAGCCCAAGGACATCGCCGCCATTTCGGGGGGGCACATGTGACCCTTGCGCCATCTCCAAACTGGAGGAAGGGTGGGGCGGTGTGGCGGTAGGCCGAGGCGGGTCAGGAATCACTCGAGTCATGTGACGCTCCACCTCCGGGGGTGTCGTTGCAAGCGACAAGGGATCCCAAGAAGCAGAAAGTGTAGCTGCACAACCCCGCGGGTTAAAAAAAAGAACGAAAAAGAAGGTCAGTGGCCAAAGGAAGCAGTGTAAAAATGCCCCCAGCTAGTGTCCTTAATGAGAGCACATCCCCTTGGGTGTGCATCCCAGCAGCCTAACTGCCACGTGAAAAAGTCCAATCTATGTGGAGCGCTGCAGGCAAGCGAGAGCAGCCATTTTCATGCTTCATTCTCAAAGCCAGGAGCCATCTTGTGAGGTAAACAAACCCAAGATGTGCACACAGACTTTTTTTGTCTTTTATTTTCAAATACTGTGTCTGCCACATCTCCCTTTTTCTGGAGCTTTCTAACACCTCTGCTGTTTATTCCAGAAGGTCTGACTCTAACCAAAACGGATGAATCGGAATCGCTTTCTCCCGTTAAAAATAATGTAAATTCAATTCATCCGTCCCAGAAAAGCAAAAATGTTAACACAAAACACGTTATGATAGTTTTGCAATTAGCGTTAGACACGCATACAGTGTGAAATGCATATATAAATGATGAATGAAAGGGATAAGCGAAAAAAGCAAAAAAAATGCTGTACATATGAATATACTGAGAACACAACTGGACTCACGCAGTGTATTAATATTAATGTATGCCAACCGAGGCAAGACTAAGGCGGACATTTTTGACATTTAAACACTCTAACCGAGGTTCCACTGTACTTTGCCGAGGCCTAGAAAAGGGGGCTTTATTTCTTAATATTTTGAACTGTTGTTGAGTGTATAGAGATGTTGCCTGCCGGAATTGCCATACAAGTAAAAAAAAAAGTTAACCATGATCTAAAACTTAACTAAAACCAAACTACTTACCAATGTCACAGCGTAAAACGAAGTTAATAGCTGTATAATAAAATGCCATACAAGTGTAAAAAATTTTTAAAATGTTAACCACTAACTAAAACTAAACTAAAACAAGACTACTTTGCAACGGCATAGAGAAGAGGGCCTTCTTAACTGTAAAGGAAGTTACTTGCTGAAATAAATACGTCATACAATTGTAAAAAGAAGTTCTCCACTGTATAATCAAACTGAGCAATCTGCATGGCGAGCTGCGCGTAACGCGAGCAGCCATTATCATGTTTCATTCCCAAAGCCAGGAGCCATCCTGGGAGGTAAACAATGCCAACATGGCAACACTTTGCAGACTTCAATTTTGGAATACATGGAATGTTTCACTTCTTCCACAGCATTCTAAAATGTCGTACGTGGCAAAATAAACTGTTAGATTAGGAAAATTATGAGAATGATAACCCAGAGCGCCACCCGGGGAGGTAAATCCCATTAACAGGTTTTTCGATCCCCTGCTTTCAATACATTTGTTAAAGTGCCAGGGAGTGTTCAATTATCACCCACCCTCCTCACCTTCCAGCAGACGAGAAAAAGCCTGGAGAAGCCCGCAGGGCAAGGGAGGGGCCATGCACTTGCACAAGAACACACAAACACACACATGAGTTTCTCTGAGTAATGATCTTACTGACCATTTGTTTATTTGTAATATCGTCAACATGCAGGGCGAGGGTTAGAGGGCAGTGCAATTTCTAATGACGCACATGAAAAAGAATACACTCTAACGTAAACCTTGAGGCCGTCATGTCCCCATAGTTGAAAAACAGCTAGGTTTTCGCAACAAACAACCAAACAATCGCCCCGCCTAAATTTTTTCTTTCAACTGTTTGCAGTCAGCACTTTGCCTCCAGGCGACAGTAACCCCCCCTCGAGGCAGGAACGTTTGCAAGGCTGTTATTTGTTCTGGAACCATTTGCTGTGCCCGTGTTCTCTTTGCTCCAGGCATGACTGACGGCCTCAGGGCACATTGAGGCTCAACTTATTTGGATGAAAGACGAGATACACCCACCTCCCCTCTGGTGGCGGGTGCAAGTACTGCACCTACATTGATTATCGGACATATTGAAACCCCATGTGGCGGAAATGTGTACTGCAACTCTTGGATACATACTGTAGATGTTTGTTGTTATTATTGATATTCTTTTTTACTATTTTTTATTTTCACTATTTTTACTGTTACTCATTTATCGCGGTTAATGCATTCCACAAGTGAATTTCCTTTTTTATAAATAGAATATTTATAAATAGAAAACCTGCAGCAGACCTTCTAAATACAATTTGTTTAAACAGTATAAGAGCCCACTAGACACCACTGTAGTCATCTTTAGACTCATGTTACCCAATACAGTAATTAAAATTAAGAGTAAATAAGCAATTTAAGAGATAAATAAGACTCATGCTCATGTGTGTTGCAATAAATGTGTTCTAGACGTGTGGACGCGTCAGAGATTCAGAGTCGAGTTTAGGATTGTCATGGGTTACAGACGCAACAGAAGCTAGTGTTTTTATTCCCGATTTTTATAATAATTATTGTGCCTTTTGTGAGGTAATTCAAATTTGCAATAAAAGCCTGTTGTTGCAGTGGTCAAGTCTGGCAAGAATATTAAAGTAATAATAATGTATATGTGCCCTGCGATGGACTGGCGACCAGTCCAGGGTGTACCCCTCCTCTCGCCCAAAAGCCAGTTGGGATAGACTCTAGCATACCCGCGACCCTAATGAGGATAAGCGGCATAGAAAATGAACGAAGGAATGAATATTGATTACTGACACCTATTGACCAGCATAGAAGACTACATATGATTAACATATTGAAAAACAAAACAGTGTGCTTTATTAAATAATATAGTTGTGAAAACATGTGATAAAATGAAGCGCCAAAATTGGAAGCACAAAGAGGCCAGGATTGTTTATACCTGGCCGCAAATTATAATTTATTTGTGATATTTGAATAAATTTAATTTAAAGCAAGGCTATCCAAATTGCAGCTGTTTTTTGACTGGCCCGTGGCACATGCTAAAAATATTATATAACAACAAAACTGTATGTATAAAAAAATAAACATCAATATTGGAAAATTTAACAATTTTACACAAATAAAGTCAAAATATTAAGAGAAAAAAGTTTCATGAGAACAGTAAATATTATGAGGGTAAAGGATACCATTTTAGCATAAAGTTGAATATACACTGACTGGAGCACATGTAGACCGGTTGGGTAAACTCCCACATACCCTCCAATACCTTTGCAAGCGTGTAGAGCTGGTCCAGTGTTCCGCGACCGGGACGAAAACCACATTGCAGCTCCTGTAACCGAGGTTCGACTACCGGTCTTAGCATTCTCTCCAGCACCCTGGAGTAGACTTTCCCAGGGAGACTGAGGAGTGTGATACCCCTATAGTTTGAACACACCCTCCGGTCACCCTTTTTTAAAATGGGGACCACCACCCCGGTCTGCCAGTCCAGAGGTACTTTTCCCGACTTCCATGCAATGTTGTAGAGGCGTGTCAACCAACACAGTCCCCCAACATCCAGAGCCTTGAGAAATTCAAGGCGAAACTCATCTACCCAGGGAGTCTTGCCATTGGGGAGTGATTTAACTACCCCAATTACCTCAGCCACGGTGATAGAACTGTCCACGTACATATCCTCAGACTCTCCTTCCTCTACGGAAGGTATGTCTGTGGGATTGAGAAGGGCCTCAAAGTATTCCTTCCACCGACCAACTATATCCTCAGTCGAGGTCAGCAAGACCCCGTCCGCACTATAAACAGTGTGAACTCGGGGCTGCTTCCTCTTTCTGAGGTGTCGGACGGTTTGCCAGAACCTCTTCGAGGCTGACCGAAAGTCGTGCTCCATAGCCTCACCGAACTCCTCCCACTCCCGAGTTTTTGCCTTGACCACCGCCGAAGCCGCTTGCCGCTTGGCCTGCCGGTACCCGTCAGCTGCTTCGCGAGTCCCGCAAGCCTTCCATGCTTGATAGGACTCCTTCTTCAGCTTGACAGCAGCCCTAACCCTCAGTGTATTTTGGCTTCCTATAAAAGTAAAATTTGATATTTGTATTCCGTGAAAAGGGGGCCGCGTGGTCGAGTGGTTACCATGTTGGCCAGACAGTCGGGATATTTGAAAGACCTGACCAGGACTTTAAAATCTTGAAGGGGCATATCTGAGTGGAGTTTGCATGTTATCCCCGTGCACACGTGGGTTTTGTCCTGGCTTAACCCCCATATTCCAAAAACATACATGTTAGGTTATTTGGCAACTCTAAATTGTCCATACGTGTGAATGTGAATGGTTGTATCCTGCCTCCAGTCCAAAATCGGCTGGGATAGGCTTCAGCGAACCCAATGAGTATAAGCAGTATAGAATATGGATGGATGGTATTCCCGCAAAATTATATTTTTCAATTCGACTTGGCTTTGGCAAACGATACATTTGTGGCGATGGAAAACTGCTCATATGGAAGAGCAATCAAAAACATGATTGCAAGTTAAATATACTGTATAATAATGTGTGAAAACTGACAAGTCAATATAGTGTCTCACACACTGCTTTGACATGTGTATGCTCCTTTTTTGAGATAGGTATGATTGTGCAAAAAGAAAAGTCTTCGCTGGAGGCCAGAAAAAATAGTCATTTCTTTTCTTCCCTTTTAGCACACAACCTGCTGTTCACTCTCATTTTTGTGTGGCCTACACATCTGGTGAAACTGCTGTATGTTTGATTTTATATGCAGCCAATTTGAAATTAGTGGCAGTTTGGGACATCCTAAGGCTAAGCATCCTTAAGCATCCTTAAGCATCCTTAAGCCAGTTAGGTACAATATTAGACACATATCTTGGTGTGACGCAATGTGGCAATTCCACACCCCTGCAAACTACCATAATGACAAATACATTAAAATTAAATATTTTAAATAGAGATATGTTAGGTAACTAGTTAAGTTTTTAGAATATATTTTACACTAATTTAAAGAGTTGCACATTTTACTAGCGTTAATTAATTAAGTCTTTTTCTAACTTCACTGTATATTTATTCATATTTTTAAATGTACTACATTAACGCCTCTGCCATACAGTTTTTCACAAACCATAAATTCAAAAGCAATTACTCTCAGGTCTTTAAGAACGACATAGTATTTACTAATCTTGCACAATAACAATTTAAAAAGAGGAGTTTTGGGAGAGAACAAAGCTGAAACACTCGTGCCTCAGGTGGCACACTAATTGAGTACATGTTGCTCCGGTGTTACTTGGCCTGTTTAAAAAGGCATTTGACAAAATGAAAATAGCATTCTCAGGGGGAGTTTGTATGCAGTTTTAATGAGCATTAAGTAAATTATAGTTTTCATGTATGAGTGGGGTACAAATGTAGCAAAAAAATGAAGGCGCTCAGAAAAAGAATGGAATATAGAATATAGAATGGAAAAAATGGAATAAAAAGGGGAAAGAAAGCAGGCCAAAAACCACATACACACACACACACATGCACACACACGCGTGCATACATACACACAGTCAGTAAGTTTTTCTGCTTCGTTTTGATTCAGCTCTTCATCACCACAGGGCCCAACTCCGGTTAGCTCCAGTATTAGGCTCAATTAGAACAGGATCCAATTAGAGGGCTCCTTTCCCCTGGGGCAAGGAGAGGCAGGAAATGGAGACTGAGAGAAATGTATAAGTCGACAACATGCGGACACAGCCAGCATAAACAAACTTACTTTGTTGATCTCTGCTGTTGCTACGCCAAAGTCCCCTGGGAGTGAAAGCCCTGCTAGTCTAAGCTATGAGATAAAACAAAATAGGAGCAGGAAAAAAGAAAAAGAAAAAAGGGCCCACAGCAAAACATGAACTCTGTGAGCACAAGGGCTCCGACACCATGAAGGGAACGTCTGGGCCCAGAAAATGAAAAAGCCCACAGGCGTTTTCCATTTACAGCTAAAAATCCAGCACTAGCTTCTGGCCAGGGTTAGTATCAGACTCTCAAAATGAACACTTACACTACAGGAGGAACAAATGGTGCAGCTTTCCATTGTCGCTCTATTAAATCTGTCCGTTAATGGACATATAGCTTACCACTGACAGAAATCAATAATGTACAATACGATGAAGAGGGGAAAGGAAGAAAGACAACACAGAGCAGTAATTGGCAAAGCTTTGTGCGGTGCCGTATAGTCGGGCTGTGCAGACGCTGTGGGAGCTGCCTGTGCTCGCTTGCCCTTGCCTGGGGCCTTTGGTGTTCTGCCCTCCAGGCAGCATGTGAGGGAAATGGCGAGGGCATTGACCTGCCTGCCAGGAGGCTGCACACGGAATGAAATGAGCACAAACAAAGACCGAGAGGAGGAAGAGGAGGAGGAGGAGGAAGGTTTAACGACTTTGCTCATAACAGCTTTGTCGTCGCCTCTGATGTGACTCGGCATGGCAGCACACGCATCACATCACGCTCAGGTGTTGTGGGTGGAATTCGAAATGCCGCATTAACTCCCCAGTCCAAAAGCCACCCACCTCAAACCCCTCCCAACAGTCTGCCAAGTTGCCTTTCAGGGAGAGGTGGAAATCCCTTTATGTCACATGTTCAACTTGGCCCAACAAAGTTGACTAATTTGGTTCAGCCTCTTAATGAGTTACACATTTGGGGTCGGCACACAACCAAGGGTACACTTGAGACTAGTGTACCCTTGGTTACGATACACCTCAGCATGCGTGGAAGAGGTGGGCCCGGGACCCGGCACAAATATTCATGTGCATTTAATATATGTGATCATGAATTCTAACCATCGCCTTGCACAATAGAAGTAAACAGAAGTACTAGAAACAATCCACAAAAGCAAAGCCTGCAGGAGACAGAACACACACAAGCACACGCGTACTATGTCAGAGATTCTTTACCATAGGGTCGTGGCCCACGCTTGGGCTGCCAGCGCCACTTAGAGGGCTGTAAATAACCTGTAGTTTTGCACCTGTGGGCCTCGAGGGCCGCATGCTGTTATCAGACTGTATATTGTATAAGAGTTGTTATGTCAGTTGCAATGCCGCCTCCCACCACTGGTGGCGGGTATACATCAATCACTGGTTTGGGACACATGATGGAGTGGTTTTTCTAAAAAAAATTAAGAAGTTTTTCCAGAAATACACTCCAGACCTTATCAAGTATGGTTTTGTGAATGGAGGCACTGAGGCAGAGTTCAGAGCGCAGCGTGCGGAATGCGGCTCAAAGCTGTCCAACGATGCACTGAAGCCGTTCAAGACAAAGCCGCATCATGAGACCAAATGTTCAACGCTTGTAGGAAAGCCAGTGGAATTCCTCAGACAAAACGAAAATGGTCGGGCAGTCCTCCTCTAACAAGAAAAAAAAGGAGAGACTTCTAAAATATTTTTTGGAATAAGTTTTGGAAGGTAAAATTAAATTGTTAAAGGAGGCCTACTCTGTCTCTCAAGATGAACACACGCTGAACAGTATAAGGAAAACGAAACTTGAACTTGATGAACTAATAAATAAGAAAATACAATTCTTTTTACAAAGGCTTTGCTTGGAGAACTTAGTAACAAATCTGGGATTTTTTTGGCTAATCAATTAAAAACAAATAAACAGAAAACAACTATCTACGCCGTTAAATACTCAGGAGGAAATATCAGTCATGACCCTGATAAAATAAACACAGTTTTCAGGGTTTTTATAAAGCATTATAAACACCACAATTAGACCCATCTGCTGATGATATAGATCAGTTTCTCAATAATTTAAATCTACCAATATTACAACAGAACCAGAAAACATCTCTGGACTCACCTCTATCTGTTGGCGAACTCCAGGAAGCTCTCCATCTCATGCCTAATAATAAAGCCCCAGGACCAGATGGTTTTCCTGCTGAATTTTACAAAGAATTCTGGACTACACTGGCGCCAACTTTCTACAAAATGTTATTTTAAAAAAAGGAGAAAAATAAAATCCCTCTAACTATGAATTTAGCTAATATTATTCTCTTATTAAAACAAAACAAAAAAGACCCCACACTCCCATCTAGCTACCGCCCAATTTCCTTAATTAATGTAGACTTAAAATAATCAGTAAAGCTTTGGCCAGAAGGTTAGAGAAAATAACCTCCCATCCAGACCAAACAGGTTTTATTAAAGGTAGACAATCCTCAACTA